>CM076578.1:171895641-172048182 GCA_034641835.2 Pinus albicaulis | reverse complement strand
ATTAATATGAACTGTAGGAGGAGGAATATCGAAAGTACCCATCAAGGAAGAATACAGTCCAACTCCTAAATTCTCAACAGGCGCCTTAGAATTATCCAACTTAGGAATAGATGAGTCGTGAGACGCATTCTAGTTCACAGGAGGACAAATCACGATCCACCGTAACGATCCTCCCTTCGTGGGGAAACATATAATTTGAAATAATGAGGATGCAATGGCATCCATCTCATAAATCCAATTCCTCCCCAACAGAAGGTTGTAGTCCAAGGTTGCATCGACTACCTCAACCTCTATGTTAACAGTTTTTCCCCCAACACAGATGGGCAAAGCTGGGACAATACCATGGGGTCTATGAGAATGACCATCGAACGTAGTAAGAACAGTGCTAGATGGAACAGCTTTGGGAGATCCAAGTGTCTTCCAACATGCGAGAGACATCACGCACGTGGAAGCACCCTCATCAACAACCATTCGAAAGATATTGCACTTCCGATACGACGATTTAATATGAAAAGCCATATGATGAGGAAGTCTCTTCTTAAAATTATTCATATCAAAAGTAATCAGAAGAGAATTTTTCGGATCAATAGCCCCAATGGCAGTGAGCAAAGCACTGCGCTAAGCCGGAAAAGACTGGAGTACCTCTAAAGCTGACATAGCACAAGGACTCTCCGCGCCGCATCTTCTATAATCGAGTAGTTCCCTGCGCCCTTCCATTCGATTAATCGTTGACCGCTTAGCAGATGCTTTGGGCATCCAAGGCATAGACTCAATAGCAGCCTTCGTGATGTGAAGCGGCTCAGTAGCATCAGGAACTTCCTTAGCTTTCAAAGACTCTTCTCCGCCATAATCACGGGATCTCGTAGCGATATCCGCGTGAGCACTCATCATAAAAATGTTCGATGGAATTTCCCCTTCTTGGGTACCTCCAGAGGAAGCCCCAGGATTTTGGTTTGCGCCAACAACTAATTGCTGCCCTTGGGGAAAAGGGTTTGTTAACACAGCCTGGGAACTAGAAGAACCCTGCTGAGCTAACAAGCGCTAAGCATCCTGAATTTTAGGGCAAAGGTGTGTGAGATGGTCTCCAGCACACAGCTTGCATGGAAACTTCACTTTCTTCTTCTCCTTTTGACCCTCACCAACACGCTCGTTGGTTTTATTTGCATTGCCCTTCCCGTTCTTGCCCTTCTTCTTATTATTTCGTCCTTTCTTCTTCCCATCGGATTGTTTATTTCCTTTGGTATCAGAAGCTTGGACAACATTTATGGACCAAGACTGGGAAGGTGATGAATCAGCAGGCACAGCCTGACCAGAAGGAGCAGATTGTAAAGACAACTGCTGCAGTTGAGAAAGCAGGCTGGCTGCACCACTATTGACCGATCCGACAAGCCCATCACCATGTGGACCAGGTTTAGTTTTCGACAAATCTAATTTGGAGCGAGGAGCATTGGGAAAATATTTATAAAGGACCCCAGACTGAGAATAGATCAGTTCTAGCTGCTGGGCCCTAAAAATGGCCTGCTCCTCAGAAAATACCCCAGATAGGGATACATCTTTTGAAATATCCAACTGTAGAGATTTCAGAAACCATTCGAGAAGGAATTCTCCTGGAATATGAGCTTTGATAAGCCTCTTCCTTCTCCTCCATTCCTGAATGTGGTCAGAAATGTGTGTTGCCTCATCCTGTTTAAAATTAGCCAGGAGTTCGGTCCCAGCCTCATATCTGACAGGCAACTGGAAATGGTTTAGAAATGTGACAGCCAGTTCTCCAAATGTAGCGAAACTGCCCCCAGTGAGCTCTATATACCATTTGGCAGCATTTCCAGTTAGGGTGCGTTGAAATAATCTCAACCTAATCGAGTCATCGATCAGGGAGTTCGAAGAACACCATAAGTGGAAAGTGGTGATGTGGTCCGCCGGATCCTCTCCATTCTTACCTTCAAACTTTGGAATGTCTGAAGGAAGTTTGGTTGGGACCGGAGGCTAGCCCGGACTATAACAAATCAGGTCATTAGTCAACTTCGACAAATCTGGCAAGTTTAACGTTGCCAGAAAAGGTAAGCGAGGCGGAGCCTGAGGATTCCATCCTTGATGGGATGGATTCCCAACATTTTGAAAAGAATAGCCTGGATTTGATAAGGCACCAGGTTGCCAGAAAGGACTCGTAGAAAAAGGAGAAGAACCTCCTCCCAACGCAGAGTTACCAAAGCCCAGACCAGTTCCCCCCGCTGAAGTATGAAATGAAGAGGAGAGCCCCTGATAGGGGTTCCAGGCATTAGACAGAGGAGAAAAGGTCTGATAAGCACTCGACGAAGGGAAAGAAGCATTCCCTTGATGACCTGCGTAAAACTGATTCCCTGCCCCCGCTGTAGTGAATACAGGGTTCCAACCTGTAAAAGTAGTCAAACTTTGCCCCCCAGACCAAGGGTTGAAACTATGGGTCTGAGAAGTAAACGGAAAGGACCCTAATGAAGGATTCGAACTAGGAATGTGTCCAGTTCCGAAGGGGAACCCTTGAAACGAAGCCGATCCACTAGCCATGGAAGACATGGGCGTAGATCCAGCTGAAGCAGCGGAAAAGGAAAAAGAGGGATTCCCACTAGAGGGCATCCCTGAACAAAAGGGACCAGAATGAGAAGCATGTGCCTGGGTGAAACCAGAGCCAAACACAGCAGCACTAGAAGCAATCAAAGATGAAGCAATAGTGCCCCCTGCTTCAACAGAAGCAGGAGTCTGAATGCCTGCAGCACTCACGGTAGAAGTCGCGTTCCCAGTCGTGGCCATCGAAAGATAAGAATGATACGGAAGATCTCCCGGTCTCTCTGACTCAGGTCCGATGTATTGAACAACAAACGGATAATCAGGAGGAAGAGGAGATGGACCTGTAGCAGGAGGCTCAGGTACGTCTTCGATTTGAAAATCTTCTTCCTGAGGAAACAAAACTCGCGAGGTGAGCGGAACGCTCCTCTCGGGACCGACACCAGAATCAGCTATGAAACCTTCAGACCTTTATGGAGGATCTCTCTCCACTGCGTCAGACGCCACAGGGTGGTAACCACCTGCTAAATCACTCCTACGCCTTCTCGAAGAAGGCTCTGGACTCTCGGGAGATAACCCCTGGATTCTCCTCGATCGTCGAGGCGCTTGATCAGCCACTTTTATAGATTTTAAATTAGACTCAAAAAAGTGAAAAGCTAGGCAAGCTAGGAGCAAAGAGCACTCACTAAAATAAAAATCCCTGAGATACAGTCAAGCAAACAACCTCCAAGTATTTCCACTCCGGGTGATGAGGACCGGACACCAAAATACAGGAAAGCGAAGTATAGGACCTCCCGAAAGCAGTCTGGGATGATTAGGGCCCAGAACAACTAGCGAAGGTATCAGAAACAGTTACGCCGACCTCCTAACGACAGCCTTTGTCGGCTCAAGCACCCAAGCTTCGCAAGGGCACCCCCCAGAAGTACTGCTGAAAGTGATGCGACGTCTGCCTCAGGTACCACGGGTATTCCCCCCCGCAGTCACCTGTGTGGAACCTAGGAGTGGCAACTATGGGCACCAATCCGTATCAGAAGCCGGGCGGAACAGTCTTGAGGTCAGATTCAGCTAATCGGAGGGGGGGTATCCCTCTTCTCAACCTTCACTTCCCCTCGCGCTTGACTCTCGGATGAGAGCTTTCCCAGTCCACCTCACGGAGTTGGATTTCGCTCAATTAATCAACTTCTATGTTTGTTTGAGCGTCCTTGGAGAGTTAACTCTCCACTCACCTATTCCAAGGCCCTACAACCTAGCTAGTTGGTGATTGACACTTAGAAAACTTGCTAGTTGATTTTAGATTAAATCGCTTATTTTAATGGGTTGTTATGTTAAGTCACAAGGATATGGAGATGAAACGTATGGTGTTTTGACGCAAAAGAAATTAATAAAAACCTAACTACATGCAAATGCAGTTATTGTCTTTCGATGAAAAGCAATCTCTATACAGGTTCTACGAGATTAAAAATTGTATTTTTTCTTTTCAAATAACAAACTCACACTCACAAAAACTATGAAACTGACTAAATGATTAAGTGCACCTAATGCAAATCACTACAAGCATGCAAATTCTAAGATGCAAAACTCTCCTAAAGCAGAGTGAAATTTCCCAAAAGCTCCTTCAGTTTTAACTCTTTTTGGTTGTCCAGAAAGCTACTTCCCGAAAACAAGAACTCTTAATATAAAGACACCAAAAATGCTTAAAAACAAGAAGAAGAAATCAATGATAACTTCTCCCCAAAATCAAGCCAAAAACCAAAGCAAGAAACCTCACAAAAGCTTCAAAAGATATGGCGAAACGAAAACAAAAATGCAACAACAAAACCAAAAACAAGACAAAATGTTTTTTGAGTTTTTGAAATGCAAAAACAAAAAACAAAGCAAATGTTTTTTGAGCTTTTTAGTTTTATAAAGAAAGAGCTCGAAAAGACCAAGCAAAACTATCAAAATCCAAACCAAACAAGACTGATTTTCAAGCACAAACTTCAACAATGCTCCAAACCTTATAAGGCTAACTAGTAGCAAGATCAATAAGAGCAAAAGAAGACAAGAAAACTCAGCCACTCAGCCTAGAAGAATAGTGCAAACTCATCGCAAACAAAAACTTTGAAGAAGCAAGAAAAACTCTTCAAAAGTTGCAACAAGACCTAGCCTACTGAACTCAAGAAAACCAATCAAGAAACGAGCAAAAATCGTAATGAGAAGCACAACAAAAGGATAGGAAAGAGTAAATGAGCAAAAGCTCTCTGTTCTGATAAAGCAGAACAGCCAAGAATGCTCAGAAAGCGATCTTGGTACTCAAACCAGAAGTGCCAGCACCAGAAACAACACTTTGCCAAAAAGACTAGTTTTCCATCAAACGAAAGAGAGAAAAGACCAAAAACCACTTCCTTCACAACCCAGAGAGTACAAAGACACTGTAGGAACAGGTCTCCACAGCCAGAAAGGACCAAAAAGTCAAGAAACCCAAAAATTCAAAATCTGCCTAGGTATACGCTACTTCACAGTTTAGCAACAAGCGTGCATACGCGACTGTTCTAAAGGAAACTCGCGTATACGCGGGTACCTTTAGACAAACTTGCGTGTATATGCGACTGTGTGCAGAAAAAAGCGCGTATACAAAGGTAAATAATGAAAAAACAAAAAGGATCAAGCCTGGATAAGAAACCAGGACTTCAGACTGACTGAGAAAAAGTAAACTGGACTGCAAATGAAAGTTAAAACTGTCGGCAACCTATCAAACAGCTGAAACCACCCAATAGGGGAGTCACAAGAATGTGATCCCCAGCGGAGTCGCCAGTTCTGTTTCGGGGAAAATCACCCTAGAGGTTCGTTGGGTTACAACCTCCACAGAGCAGGGGCATGCTACTTAAGAAGGACTCACACAACCATACATGTTCATGAAAACTAAATAGAGTAGAACGAGGAAGTTACCCGTAGGTCCTACGGTTGAAGTAGATCCCGCAGGGTCCAAACCCCCAGCAACCGTCCTTCCTTCTTAACCTGAAAGACAAGAAGAAACAAGCACGAAGAACTGGTTGTACAGCATATATCTACTCTAAATGTTAGTGAAATCCATATATAACATTAAACAAATCATAATGAATGCTTAAATAACAATATTCTCATATATGAAAGCACACACTAACACGTATATTTCGGGAACAAGATGGTACTTCTGTATTATAAATAGCATGTACAAAAATAACAAGTGGAGAGATCACCTGAATCCTTCCACGATCTTCGAGCAGACCGTCGTCCGGATTCGTCCCGCCCTTGCCTCGCTAAGACTCTTTCCAAACTGGTGCATACGAGATGACATATAGGAAGATGAGCATCTCAAGGAAACAAAGGTTTCCTGAACTGAACTGGGAAAGTGCAGGAGGCACGGGGAATCAGACTTGGATAGGGAATACCAACAGAGTATAATATCAATAATTCTCTCTCTCCCTTAGGCCATACACATGAGGGCTTTTATAGTCCCTCCAAGTATAGTCGCTGGAAACAAGTACACGTGGGGTGGCTGAACTACCCGAGTAACCACATAAACCCAGCCACGAAATTAGGGATTTTTTATATATATTTTTAATCATTTTAATGGCATACGCGGAAAAGTGCAGACAGACTTCGTATACACGCGAAAGTACGGCTACGCGTATGGGGATTTTTACATTGTTTAAGTGAATTTGTCCAAGTCTCAGAATGGGTGCCCAAAGCCATAAAAAGCAATCATGAATCATATGAAGGTGAGAATGATGCTATAACACTATGTGAGAGTGAAGAGGAAGTTACAAAGGATTTGATATAGGTTGTATCCCTTAAGTTTGTTGGATAATATAAAAGGAAGGACTGATTATTTCTTCGTGGAAATAACCCAAATTGGGTGAACCACATATATCTATGTCTCTCTTGTTTTATGCTTTTTCGTGTTTGTGTTTTCACAATATTGTATGTGTTCCATTGCTTTGTTATTTAATTTCCAACACCTTTCCATCCTTTTTGCAAAATTTATTTTGGGTTTTGTTGTGGTGGTCGTGTTTTCCAAGGCACAATAGTATTCCAATTTGTCGGAAACAATATCACTACTAAGAGGGGGAGGGGTGAATCAACAGTGAAGAACTTTATGCCAAATTTAAATATTTTTGCTGGACTATAAATTTGCAACACACATCCACAATGTTAGCTTATTAAAACATGAAATCAGTGGTGACTCATAACATAATAAACATGAGAAATGTTAACACAAGCATGCACACATAAGAAAACATGAATTTCTAGTGGCAACCATTTTGGGATAAAATCGCCCTGATGATTACTGAGTTAATCAATTCTTTCATTATTATATGGAACAATTGTACATAAATTAGATTACACCCATTAGCTGGAAGACTTGGATTTCTCTACAATATGCTGACATCTATCAATTCAGAATTCTGTTTCTCTCACGGATCTACGAAAATCTATCCGCTGCAAGCTCCCATGAACAACAATCCTTGCCCAACTACCATTAGACTATCCAACTCCTATTGGATGGAGAAATATCTTCCTACTACTAAATATGCCAAATCATTATCTATTCTGAAGCCTCCATGCCTTCACTTCCTCCTTGTGAACCACTTTTCATCTATTTTCAAACTTCCTCTCAAACTCACCACAAGCTGACAATTTTCTGCCAAAAACAACACACTTTCTGAATCTTCTTCTAACCTCTATGTTTGATTTTTGCACACAATTATTTGATATAACTCAGCAAAACAATGTGATAATCTTTTGTAATATCTACTCTCTCCAAGCCCAATGCATAACATCATCAACATGAGAGACCTAATCCAGGGCATGAAGACCTAATGAACAAGTCTCCTCGACTCTAAATCCTTTAGTAGCAACCAAAACCTATATGAAACAACATGATCAAGAAGAGCATCACATATTCAATACAACTCCTCCTCTACACAACTGATCATCATGGGAAGGCTTCCAAACCATTGCAACACACTACCATGCAACAACCATAACCACATGACCATGAGGACCACGACATCCTCTCCAGCCTCACATCACCATGCTAGTAGACATTCCAAAATAAATGAAATACGTATCCATGTACAATCCACCTGCAACCAAGCATGCAAGTGATAACTGTGAAAATTCCAAGATCTATATTTAAAATCCCTACTGCAACAAACTGAACTACTTCTCCTACTTATAACTTATATTTAACAAGCTATTTACATATTACTTCTGAAAATATCAAAGCAATTATTGAAGCAGCCTTCATCCATTAAAATATTTGTGAAAATAGAAATATGAGCAAGAAAAATAACACACACATGACACCGTTATTTTTGGACAAACATCCCCGAAAAAATCCAATGTGGGAAAACTGGTGCAACATATCTGAGGGTTTTATTATTAAGAAACATTTAATCTGAATACATCTCTGAATGTATCTCCAAACAATTTATTTACATAGAATATGACTGACAAAAATATTAGTGAGGATATCTCACACTATCACTAGAAATCCTGGCTGGTTCGGCCACTAAATGATGTGCCTTTGGCAGGCTTTGCACTGCCTCTGTGAAGTCCCAACGTCAACCCTCATACGCACTACGTCACTTAGCTGGTGAATCGATCTGCTTACAGAAATTCTGATCTCTACCTCCTGGTCTCACACCTCGAATTATGGCTTATGAAATTGATCTTTTAGCAAACCCTCAGATTTCCTCTGGCCCTCTACGTACCCTGTGCATAATCCTGCATGGATATACACTATCTCTTCAAATTTTTAGTGTGGCTCTACGTCATCCTCTCTGGCTCTACTCAGTATCTGCTAGATCTCTCTCTACCTTTCTTTGCTAATGATTCTCCGATTGAGAAATATTTCTCTCCAGATACTGTCTCTGCCCCTCACTAAAATGAAGAATCACTTAGATCTGGTTTTCATCTTAAGCACTGCTCACTTTAGAAAACTTGATCACTTGAACCTTCTGGTGTATCTTACAAATGACCCTCAGTCCTTCCTTTATAGTCTCCTCGTTGACACTTCAATGAACGATATTAGATCTCTAATCAATGACTAAGATTATATTAGACTTGATCTGATTTTTCTAGAAGTTTCACCCACATTTTACATTAATACTCATTAATTATTTTAATTTCCTAAGTTAGACTTAGGGTCCTTATTAAAAATAATTAATTTTTCTTATAAAATTGTTTCTGCGTGGAATTTTCCAAAACAATTTCTCAGTTATCTATAATGCATGTTCTAAGCCTGTCCACAAAGTTTGAGACTTAGAGCACATCTTATGCTACCAAAATCAACACTCCCTCTTAGTGAGCAATGTACTATAAGAGATATTCCCTTCTGCACACTGCTCTAACTCTGAAGCATCTCCCTCAGTGCTGATGATTGACATGCTGCCCATGAATCATTGTGCTACTACTACACTATACTATTTCTGACCCTACCACGATCAACACTGCATCCGTGTTGCAACTCCCTCTCAAAATGTTGCATCTGTTGCTAGCACTGCCACTAATAACTCTACACTGAAACTCATCTACTGAGAGAAGAAACTGGATAACATCCATGAATCTGAACAAGTGTTTAGGACACATCTCGATGCTGAAACACTGACTGATGCTAGTCCCACGCCGTCCCTCTGAATCACTGCGCTGCTGCTGATCTACACTATGTCCCTCTGCGCTGCTGCAACTCTGCTTTGCGCTACTACTAATCTACTCTACGTCCCTCTGCACTCGCATCCCTAATACTGCGCTGCTTAGATGTTAGTGCTGCTAACTACTACATTTGTCATTTCTACACTCCTTTGCACCGACTGTAAACTCCTTTAGCTTGCCATAGCTAATCTTGGGCACCCGTAGCAAGGCATGATCCGAGAGGTGGAATCCTTAAGGATTTTTCCCAATTGTAGTTCTGCTAAAATACAACTCAATTTCGCCCCATCTCCCTCCTGGAGATGCGTGGTCACTCATGGCGTACTCATCCTCATCGATTTTCACGGTTGTAGCCTTCGGATCAAGCTTCTTTTCCTTGTCCTTTTGCTTCAAAGGACACTGGGAAGTGTAGTGACAAATTTCAACACACTTGAAGAACTTGATATTTGAGACATCTTTCTTACGTCTCCGCTGATCCTACTGCCATTTGGATGCGAGGGCTACATTTTCTTCCTCCTCCTGCTTCAACTTCGATCCACTACCATTGATTCCATCAAGTTTTCACTTGACCAAGTCTCTCCTTAAATCTTATTGCTGAAGAGAAACCCATATATCTTCCCATCCTGGCAAGTTTTCTTTTCTTTAGATGCTCTGAAAAAACACTTGGCCAATCATCAGTGGCTGCATTAAATTTCAGTCTCACCATTGATATAGGAGAATGGGTAGACGCCACTGCTGCTAGTTGGTCATGAATGTCCTGAAGTCTCGATAGGAATGGAACAATATGTTCCCCTTTCCAAATCTGCGCCATCCTAAGTTGTTGCTCAAGGTACATCTTCCGCAGCTCGGAAGATCCTTCATATAGTGTGGCCAAGGCTTCCCACACCTTTCTTGCAGTATCTTTGCTAACTATATGGGACACTATGTGATATTTGAATCCATCCAGGAGAAACATTTTGCCTTTTCCGTATCATCCTTGTACTACTTCAATGGATCTGGATCTGTAGGGACAACTACCGTGTTCATCATGAAGATATTAAGGTCATATTCATCTAGAAGATAAGTGATTCTTGCCTTCTAGATCACGTAGTTGCAGGCTCCCTCCAACTAGTCCTAATATATAAGCCGCTGAGATGCCATGGCTGTTAAAAATGTCAAAAAATCTCCTCTTATTCCCCCTCTGTGCAACACTAGAGAGGTTTACACACTCCTTTTGGAGCTCGTAGATATGTTGCTTAGATCCACTGCTTAGATCTTGGAAAAACTAAAATTCCCCGGCTAGGAACTTCCTATCTACTTCTTCTTCTTCCGACAGCTTTTCGCTCGATAAAATCAAAATATTCCTGCAAAAACTGCGTCCCACCAGCTCTGCGTAGCTCCCTCTTCCTTGGAAAAATTACGATATGGATATCTTACCTCTCTGTCGACTCACTCAGAGAGAGACCTTACCAGAATTTTCATCCCTCCAGGCCTGGATTGTGCAATCCCTCTAGGGATTCAAATGGCTTCTCTCTACATCTCTTCAGCCTCTGACTCAATGTTGGATCTTATCTTCCTGTTTAACAATACACGCACTGATACCATGTGAAAATTCCAAGATCTGAAATCCCTAATGAAAAAAAATAAAATATTTCTCCTACTTGTAAATTAGATTTAACAAGTTATTTGTAGATTAATTATGAAAATATCAAAGCAGTTACTGAAGAAACCTTCACCCATTAAAATATTTTTGAAAATAGGAATGAGAACAAGAAAAATAACACACACAATGTTGGTCAATGGTTGTCATTGATGTCAACCCAAGCAGCACTAGGGGTTACCCCAATATTGCATGGGAATTTTTACCTACCAAATTACTATATTATGGGTCAAGAATGATTTTGATGGTTTCTCCTTGTCGATATGTTTCCGTTGATATATGAGATGCCACATAATTCTTCACGGTTTGAGAGATATTCAAGTTTGAAGTTTGTAACCCCAGTTAGTGGGCTAACCCCATGGGGTTGTGGCATGTATCATTGAAAATTCAATAATTAATAATTTTTAAGCTACTAAAATCCCTCCCATGTTAACCTGTTGATGCCCCTCTCAACCTAGCCATTTATATAAATTGTGATCCTCATATCCTCCCTATGTAGGGATTTCGCTACCTGAAAGAGGTCATCGTGGAATTTGCACTCAAAAAAAATTTCTACAAAGGTTCAGAAGCTGAAATATTTATGAGGCGAATTTGAAATCTTGAGGAATCTCCTGTAAAAATTTCATATCAGGGTGCATAATATTTTCGAAGATATGATCTCTGAAAGTCAGTGTTTTTTCAAGCTCCTGAACTTCATCTCAAAGAAGTGACCTTGTGAAAATTGTCATAAATCTCTCTTTTAGTATCAGATTGGAATTATGTTAAAAGTGGAAAATAGTTCACAGACTACAGTTTTCTTTGTATCAATTTTAGATTCAAAGGAAGAAAAAGTGACACATGGTACTTTGTACAATTTCGCTCTACTGAACAGTCCATAATTAGGTCATTGTGAGAGATTGGGCATAACTCTCCCTTGAAGAATCCAAATTGGATCAAACCTGTGACATTGGAAAGAAGACTCAGATTAATACTATAGAACCAAAAATCACATATTGGGGAGCTGAAATAACAGAAATACACCAGATTCAATATTGAGATCCTAGAAGGCAAGAAAAATCTAGATCATGTGTTGTCAAGGGTTTCAAAGGACCAGACTTTCTAGGGTAGAAAAGAAAAGCAAGGTGTAGTAGAGGGTAGCATGACAAGAGCAACAATCAAGGCGTAGAACAACAGCAAGAATTTCAACACATGAAGTCTTCAAGCGGGAAACACTGCATACAGTCATTGTAAAGGTATCATTTTACTAAGTCATTGTAAATACATCATTGTAAAAATTGTACAAGTGTCTATCTACCAAGAGTTGAAGAGGCGGTGTCAGGAGGCCTAGGATCATCATTAGGTGGTTGTGTCATAGTTGGGGTTATGTTCTAGTGTGTCTTATTCTTCTACATCATTCTATATCATTGTAAAGTGGACCATTTTCCCTGGTACGGGAGTCCATTATTTTTTTATTCTTCTATAGGGTGGTAGGGTGGTGCTAGGCTGGTGCATGAAGTCATCAACAGGTTCAAGCCTGTGAAAAATTTAGGGTGGTAGGGTGGCGCTAGGGTGAGTTGTAGCTCATTTGTGTTGGGGCATCCATTTAGTTGACTACTGAAGAATCTCGGGTGTTGGAGCATCCATCCAGTGGGAGCTGGAGAAGAATGCTTTTTCTAGATTCTAGGAAGTTGGAGATTTATTTTCAATTGGAGTTGAATATTAAATAATTATTAGAAAATCATTCAGGTGGTTTTTGTCCCAGAGAGGGTTTACACCTTAAAAACTGTGTGCATTTGTGTTCATTTTGTTTACTGCTATCATTGTACAAACACTGCTAATAATTGAAGATTAACTAATGCTCTAATTGAAAGGAATACTGATTCACTCCCCCTCTCAGTATTTCCAACAATTGGTTTAAGAGCTTGTTCCTTCAATAGTAGTTTAACAGCTAGAAGGAGGTCATGGAGCATACCAAGAATGGTGTACCTTTATTCAATGAAAATAATTATGCACTCTAGAAAGGAATAATTGAGGTCTATCTCTAAGCGCAAGGTTACGAAGTATGGGACACTGTTCAAAATGGATTTACATCAACCGTGGATGAACAAGGTAAGAAGAATTTGGTAAATGATGCAAAAGAAAAGAATATTATTTTCAGTGGACTTATTGAATCTGCTTATCATAAGGTGTTGGGTTGTAAAACCGCCAAAAATGTATGGGAAAAGCTTGGGAATATATATGCAGGTGACTCAAATGTCAAAGAAGAAAAGCTTCAAATCTATAGAGAAAACTTTGAGCAACTCAGAATTAAATAAGATGGCAACATTGCTGCATACTTTCAATACGTTGATGAAATAACCAATACTCTAGAAGGATTAGGAGAGCTAGTTGATGAGAAGACTATTATATGAAATATTCTTAGAACGTTACCAGGGAGATTCAATCCAAAGGTATCGGTCTTAGAATACAGTGCAAATCTAGAAAAACTAAGCAAAGAGGAAATACATGGAGTTCTCATAGCATATGAAATGGGACTTGATGAAGAAGAGGGTACTTCGCATCTAGAAACTGCGTTCGTTACATCTAAGAAAACTAATAAGGACAAAAAACCTTCAATTGAAAAGACATGCACCTGCAAGTGTGAAGAAAAGGGAGATGATGAAGAAGGTCTTTCAGATGAAGAATATGCTTACTTTATGAGAAAGCTAAAAGTTGGTAAGGGAAAATTCAAAGGTAAACTTCCATTGATATGTTTCGGCTGTGGTGAGGTTGGGCATTTTGGCAACAAAATGTCCGAACAGAAGTGATGGAAACTCAAAAGGAAAGAAAGGCTTTAATAAATTCAACAAGAAAGAAAAAAAGAAAGGATCCAAAAGGAAATTTCTCTCTAAAGAAGATAGCTCATCATCTGATGAAGAAAATGATAGCGAAGAAGAAGCCAATGAGAGAGTATTGTTTATGGCCAAGAAAAATAAACAAGAGGTATCAAACAACAAATAAGAAGGGTTGACCATAGAAGAATTTTCTAAGGAGGCAATCATTCTTATAAAAGAGCTCAAGGCTGAGAAGATCCGTTCCAATACTCTTGAAGAACAAGTTCAAGGTCTCAAAATTTAAGTTGAAGAACACAAATGTATTGAAAAGTCACTTAAAAAGAAGTTGGAAAAAAGAAACCAAGAAAGGGATGAATTAGAAGCTGAAGTAGTCTCGTTGTGTAAGGAAGTGAAGAAGGGAAAAAATGTCCAAAACTATGCCAACAACTCAAAGGCATTGGAAGAACTCATCAACAATCAACGATCTTACAACGACAAAACTGGCCTCGGTTACAAAGAAGAAGAAGGACCTTATACAACAAAATACGATGAACCTATCAGATCTGACATGCATGTATACTTCATTGGACAAGATTTGCAAGAGCATCCTTGGAAGATGATTCCTCAACGAAGATTTCCATCCAGGTACCAACATATTTTTCATGGCTATTGTTATTCATGTGAAAAAATTGTTCATAAAGCTGTAGAATGTGGCATGTACCCTAGGAACGAATACAATTCCAGAAAATCCTTCAAATATGAACCTCCTAGGGCTCAACGAAACATCAATAGATTTGAACATTTAAGAAATATTATGGAATGTTATAAATGTCAGAACTTTGGACACATAGCCAGAGACTGTAGAATTGAAAATCCTCCAGAAGAATCTTCGAAGCCATAGAATGAAAGAACATGGAAGAAGAAGAAGACTGATAATTGTGCTCTCGCTCTCAAGGCTCAAAACAACTATGATGTGTGGTATGTTGATAACAATTTATCAACACATATGACTGGAGATAGAAGGAAATTTGAATCTCTGAAAGAGAAGAAGGATGGAACCGTATCCTTTGAAAAATGATGGATCTTCAAATGTTATAAGATCGGGTATCGTCACTCTCGCAAGCAAAGATGTTATAGCCAAGAATGTTCTATTGGTTGAAAACATGAATCAAAATCTTCTCAGTGTTGGAAAAATGTGTGATCAAGAACATACAATGCTATTCAACTCCACAAAATGTGAAATCGGGAAAGGAAGGTATGGTAAAATTGTGGCTTCAGCATGTCGAGCTCCAAATGACATATATGTTCTGGATGAAGCAACTAAAGCATGTCTACTAGCTAAAGAATATGAAAGCTGGTTATGGAACAAATGAATGGGTCACATAAACTTTGACAATATTGTCAGGATAAGAAAAAAGGAAGTAGTACGAGAAATGCTGAAAATATCAAAACCTTCCAACACACTATGTGAGGCCTGTCAGCACGGCAAGTAGAAAAAAGTCCAATTTAAAACAAAAGAACACTTTGCATCACATCCATTAGAATTGATACATATTGATCTATGTGGTCCTGTGAGAACAAAAGGCTTAGATGGAGAATTATATTTCATGTTAATGATAGATGACTATACCAGGATGACAGCGGTCAGTTTCCTAAAGAAAAAAATTGAAGCATTTGAGTGCTTTAAGATCTACAAGGAGTTGGTCGAAAATGAAACTGATTTGAAAATAAAGTATCTAAGATCATATAATGGCGGATAATTCACTTCCAAATTATTTCAGCAATACTGTAATGAAAATGGAATAAAAAGGCAATTTTCAATAGCATGACCACTTCAGCAAAATGGAGTTGTTGAAAGAAAGAACAAAGTCGTACAAGAAATGGGTAGAACAATGTTAAAGGACTCAAAATTGGATGAAAAATTATGGGTTCAAGCAATTGATACAACAGTCTTCATTATCTACCGAAGTCTTCTCAGAAATAATTGCAATAAGACCCTATATGAATTATGGAAAGGAAAACCAACTAATGTAAAATATTTCAGAATCTTTGGAAGCAAATGTTATATCAAAAGAGAAGATGAAAATTTGGGTAAGTTTGAATCACGTGTTGATGAAGGTATTTTTGTTGGTTACTCACGCAAAAGCAATGCCTATAAATGCTATAATCCAAGACGAAAATAGATAGAGGAGAGCATAAATGTTACATTTGACAAAGATGGTGTTCTAACGAATAATGATGAAGATCTAGAATCTTTGAAACTTAAGACAGACGCTGAAAAAGACACAGAGAAAATTATAGAACAAGAATCAACTATCAACCAGGAAGTAGTAAATAATGATCATCAAGATATAACATAACAACAACAAGAAGCTCCTCTAAAGAGAACAAAAGAATGGATTCAAAAGAACCATCCATCAAATCAAATCATTGGTGACATAAATGAAGGTCGACAGCTTCATTCATCACAACAAGCTCACATTTCTTTTCTAGCAACCTTTGAGCCTAGTAGTTTTGAGGAAGCCAGCCAGAATGAACATGGGTAGTAGCTATGAATGAATAATTGGATCAAATCGAGAAGAATAACATCTGGGAATTAGTTCCATGACCAAAATATAAAAATGTCATTGGGACTAAATGGGCGTTCGGGAACAAATTGAATGAAGATGGACATGTTACTAGAAACAAAGAAAGATTGGTTTGCAAAGGCTATGCACAAGTGGAAGGAATTGATTTCGACAAAACATTTTCACCAGTTGCTAGAATGGAAGCCATTTGAATGTTTCTCACCCATGCATGTTCAAGAAAAATCAAAGTCTACCAAATGGATGTTAAGTCAACATTTCTAAATGGCGAATTAGAAGAAGAAGCTTACATCGAACAACCTAAAGGTTTTCTACTATTAGAAAAAGAAGACTAAGTTTGCAGGTTAAAGAAGGCTCTATATGGTCTCAAGCAGGCTCCCAAAGCATGGTATGCTCATCTTGATGGATATCTATGTCAACAAGGGTTCAAGAAAGGTACTGTTGATAGCAATATTTATGTACAAATAGATAAAGATAATTTAACAATCATTGAGGTATATGTGGATGATATAATATTTGGTAGCAATGATGATCAACTAAGTAAGAAATTTTCTACAGATATGCAAAGTGAGTTCGAGATGTATTTACTTGGTGAGCTGAAATACTTCTTAGGGCTTCAAATATCTCAGCAAGAGAAAGGAATATTTATATTTCAAGCCAAGTACATCAAGGAAATGCTCAAGAAATTAAAAATGGAAGATTGAAAACCCGTCCTTACTCCGATGGTAACAGGTTGCAAATTGAGCATAGACGACTCATCAAGGATGTGGATCAGAGGTTGTACAAATCTATGATTGGTAGTCTTTTATATGTAATAGCCTCCCAGCTAGATGTTATGCAAGCATTTAGACAACTAGCAAGATTCCAAGAAACACCAAAATACTCATATATTATTGTTGTCAAAAGAATTCTTCGATATCTAAAGGGCACATAATAATATGGCTTGTGGTATCCCAAGGGTAACAATCTCATTATTCAAGCCTTTACAGATGAATATTGGGCAGGAAGCGTTGATGATCGTAAGAGTATTAGTGGAGAAAAATTATATCTAGGTGGTTGTCTCGTATCATGGTTGAGCAAAAAGAAAACCTCAATCTCATTATCTACTGTGGAAGCAGAATACATTGCAGCGGCAACATGTTGTACTCAAGTCCTTTGGATGAAACAAACTTTGCAAGATCTTCGAGTACAATTCAATGAGCCTATTCCCATATTCTGTGACAACACCAGTGCCATCAGCATCTCCAAGAATCCTATCATGCATGCAAAAACAAAACACATTCCCATCAAATATCATTTTGTCAGAGAACAAGTCGCTGAAAAGAATATCAAACTTGAGTATGTTGGTACAAAAGAACAAATCGCTGATATCTTCACTAAACCTTTACCTCATGAAGCATTTGAATATCTTCACCAAAAGCTTGGGATTCTCCCAAGTTCTCATTAGATTTTCCTTATTCAAAATATAAAGGGGTAGTGGAAGTGTGTATAGGTCCACAGGATGGTTGTGTGTAAGAGGGAGTTACCCTTTGACATTTATGTCAAAGGGGGAGAGAATGTTGTAGGAAGAGATGTCATGATCGCAGGGGAGTACTTGTGTTTCCATCAGTGCCAAAGGGGGATATTGTTGATCAACAGTTGTCATTTAGGTCAACCCAAGTAGCACCAGGGACTACCCAAATATTTCATGGGAATTTTGATCTACCAAATTAATATATTATGGGTCAAGAATGTTTTTTATGGTTTCTACTTTTCGATATGTTTCTGTTGATATATGGCACGCCACGTAATTCTTCAAGGTTTCAGAGATATTCATGTTTGAAGTTTGTAACCCCAGTTAGTGGGATAAAACCCGATGGGGTTGTGGTATGGGTCATTGAAAATTCAATAATTAATAAATTTTAAGCTCCTAAAATCGCTCCCATGTTCACTTGTTGATGCCCCTCTCAACCTAAGCATTTATATAAATTGTGATCCTCATATCCTCCTTATGTAAGGATTTCGCTACCTGAAAGAGGTCATCGTGGAAATTTCACTATAACTTTCTTTCTACAAAGGTTCAGAAGCTAAAATATATATGAGGCGAAGCCAAAATCATGAGGAAGATCTTGTAAAAATTTCAAATCAGGGTGCACAATATTTTCGGAGATATGATCTGTGGAAGTCAGTGTTTTTCAGGCTCCTAAACTTCATCTCAAAGAAGTGACCTTGGGAAAATCGTCATAAATCTCTCTCTCAGTATCGGATTTGAATTCTGTAAAAAGTGGCAGATAATTCACAGACTTTGGTTTTTTTTGTATCAATTTCAGAGCCGAAGGAAGAAAAAGTGACACGTGGCACTTCGTACAAGTTTTCTCTACTGAAACAATCCATAATTAGGTCATTGTGAGAGATTGGGCATAACTCTCCCTTGAAGAATCAAAATTGGATCAAACCTATGGCATTGGAAAGAAGACTCAAAGTACTACTACAAAACTGAAAATCACATATTGGGGAGTTGAAATAACATAGATACACTAGATTCAATATCGAGATCCTAGAAGGCAAGAAAAAAGCTAGATCATGTGTTGTCAAGGGCTGCAAAGGACCAGACTTTCTAGGGAAAAAAAGAAAAGAAAGGTGCAGCAGAGGATAGCATGACAAGAGCAACAATAAAGGTGCAGAACAACATCAAGAAGTTTAGCACACGAAGTCTTCAAGTGGGCAACACTGCATACAATCATTGTACTAAGTCATTGTAAATGCATCATTGTAAAAATTGTACAAGTTTCTATCTGCCAAGAGTTGAAGAGGTAGTGTCGGGAGGTCTAGGATCATCATTAGGTGGTTGCGTCATAGTTGGGGTTATGTTCTAGTGTATCTTCTTCTTCTACATCATTCTATATCATTGTAAAGTGGACCATTTTCCCTAGTATGGGAGTCCATTCTTGTTTTATTCTTCTATAGGGTGGTAGGGTGGTGCTAGGCTGGTGCATGAAGTCACCAACTGGTTCAAGCCCGTGAAAAATTTAGGGTGGTAGGGTGGCACTAGGGTGAGTTTTAACTCATTGGGTGTTGGGGCATCCGTTCAGTTGACTACTTAAGAATCTTGGGCGTTGGAGCGTCCATCCAGTGGGAGCTGGAGAAGAAATATTTTCTAGATTCTAGGAAGTTTGAGCTTTATTTTCAATTGGAGTTGAATACTAAATAATTATTAGAAAAGCATTCAGGTGGGATTTGTCCCAGAGAGGGTTTCCACCTTAAAAACTGTGTGCATTTGTGTTCCTTTTGTTTACTGTTATCATTGTACAAACACTGATAATAATTGAAGATTAAATAATGCTCTAATTGAAAGGAATACTGATTCACCCCCCCTCTCAGTATTTCCAACACACAGGGCACCATTATTTTTGGAGAAATGTCCCTAGAAAAATCCAATGTGGGAAAACCGTTACAATAGATTTGAGGGTTTTATTATTAAGCAACATTTAATCTGAATACATCTTTGAATGTCTCTCTAGACAATTTAGTTACAGAGTATATGACTGACATAAATATTAGTGAGGATACCTCATACTATCAATAGAAATACTAGTTGATACGACCACTGAATGATGTGCCTCTAGTAGGATCTGCATTGCCTTTGCACAGTCACTGCGCAGTCCCAGCATCAACCCTCCTATGCACTGCATCACTCAGCTGGTGAATCGATCTGCTTCACAGAAATTCCGATCTTTGCCTCCGAGTCTCACACCCTGGCTTCTGGATTCTGAAATTGATGTTTTAGAAAACCCTCAGATTTCCTCTCGCACTCTACGCAACCTCTGCATAGCCCTGCATGTCTCTGTGTTGTCTCTACGTAGCCCCAATGTGGCTCTGTATGGATTTGCATCAACCTCTCTCACTCTGCGCAGTAGATACTAGATCTCTCTCTGCTCTTCTCTACTAATGATTCCCCGGATGAGAAATATTTCTCTCTAGATACTGTCTCTTCCCCTCACTGCAATGAATAATCACTTAGATATGGTTTTCATCTTGAGCATTACTAACTTTATAAAATTCGATCACTTGATCCTTCCAGTGTATCTTACAAATTATCCTCAAGCCTTTCTTTATAATCTTCTCGTTGAGACTTCAACAACCGAGATTGGGTCTCCAATCAATGACTAAGATTATATTGGACTTGATCTGCTTTTTCTAGAAGTGTCACCCACAATTTACATTAATGCTCATTAATTCTTTTAATTTCCTAAGTTAGACTTAGGTTCCTTATTAAAAATAATTATTTTTTCTTATAAATTAGTTTATGGGCGGAATTTCCCAAAACAATTTCCAAGTTATCTGTAATACATGTGTCTAAGCCTCTCCACAAAGTTTGAGACTTAGAGCACATCCTATGCTACCAAAAATCAACACCAACCAACTCTCCCGGAACCCATGCTACCAGGTTGACATCAGTGCCAACCAAAAACATACCTATAACACTGCAACACACATTAATGCCAACAATATCCCCCTTTGGCATTAATGGAAACCTCAACTAAAAAAAAATAAAAAAATCTGAAAAAAAATCTTCATGCTCACATTCTCCCCCTTTTACATCAACGGCAAAGGGCTAAATATGTCAACGAAAAAAGCTATATGCTCCTCTCCATGCAATGGTATCCATCAACAAAAACATATACTCTGCTCAATATAATATGTAGGTGATGAATAATGGAGTGTAATACTGAAAGATAACAACAACACTCCCCCCTGGAAAATATTTGCACTAAACTCCCCTTGGACATAAGTTATGCCCAATCAACAACACAATAGACCAATGCTATACATCTCCTATCAGCAACAATAACTAAAATACACGCTCTCTCTCCTGAACAAACAACAACATAACCCATGACATAATAGTAATAGCAGATCAAATCACCAATACATAGAGGACAACAACATAATGTGAAAAACTAGCAACAACAACTCTGATCAATTCCATAACAACAACAACATATATATAACCAATTGTAAAACAAAAACAACAAGTGCTTCCTCTCCATAATGAACTTTTGAACAACTGAAAACTCATACATCATCAACAACAATAACTATCTGGAAACAACATCTATATAAAGTAGTCATGGTAGCAACAAACACATGATGATAGATCACAACAGTATGACCAACCATACTCCACTGAATGCAAACATCTCCATATGTATATATATGTATAACTGCCAATGCCTCCTTGTCATATGCAAGAGGCTATTCCACACGAACCAATGACTATGACCAAATGATATGCAATAGAGTAGAGGGCCTCATAGGCTTATTACATGGCTACAAAGGTGATAATACATGACTATACAATTACATCAATAAGCCCATCTATCGCTGAACCATGACTCACATGACTCTCTCTCAATGCATACATGACTCAAGAATTTCCCACCATGATGAGTATGAGAGTGTACAAGAATAATACATGAAATACATGGCTGCAATAACACTAATAATAACCCATACATAGCTGGACTAACTCTCATTACTCATTATGCAACGTATGCCAACCATGGCAATCATAACAATCCTCAAATAAATGCATGTCTAATATAATGTCAAAATCCAAGTACATAGAGAATATGATCAATGACATGTCCTCTTTATGAAAGAAAGATAATGTTAATAGAAATAACATAAGAGACATGTATCAACCTCTCCAAATCATCAAACAAGAATAAATATTTGAGTAGTAGTAATGAGCAACACATCAATAGCATATATCAACAACATCATAAACCAACAACATAGCACATGAATCAACCCAATATATCAGCTCTCTACAACAATAACCATCATACAAAGCATGAATCTGTACAATATAAACTAAACCGGCAACAACAATCAAACATATAATGATGTAGTAGTAGCAACAATATATATCACATCAACAAGCTACAACACTAGATAACATATATGAAATCAATGAACATATCTATAACATAAAATGTGTTTATCCATCACAATATGCAAGATCTCCAGCAATAGCACCATCACGAATAATCATCAACAAAATGGGTAAGTGACCTAACAGATAGCGTGAAAAATTAGCAGAAAACAATCACCAAGTGCAACAAGAACAATAACATGTAAAATATCCATCATGATCAACTTCAAATTTTTATGCATATAAGCTGCAAATCTCTAATACAGGAATAATGCAAGAAACTATAACCACACACCACCATTATATTGATCTCCATGGCACCATCACATGCACAAACCAGTTGCATGTTAACTAATGTATGTAGCACATTATCCATACACTACCAAAATGAAGGCTCCTGCAACAATCTTATGTCAAATAAGCACATAACATGGAATGCATAACCAAGATCCTCCAAGTAAACATGATGTAATCAAAACCATTGAAATATTGGAAGCCTATTAAGTACTCCCCATGAACATGTGCTATCACATTTTATCAAAATTCCCTCATTGAGAGATTTTTCCTCAAGCTCACATCACAAATATTCCATCATAATCTAATCACAACAACCTTTCCAAATAAAATCATTAGTAGAAAAAATAAAATACATCATCATGAAATCATAAGCATCATCAAAAACAACTTCTCAACAAGCATATATATCCACATATACTTCACTAGCCATGGAAAACCCATAAATGATTCTACATGCAAAACTAAATGGACCATATCTCCCCTTGAGTTCATGCAAGCCTCAATTTCTTCTTGTCGTTCCTTGCTACTCCTTCTTCCTCCAAAATGTGAGTGTATTCTCTCTTGCATGCGGATTTCCAACTGTCACATGATTTGGCCTACTTTGCATATTATTTGTTCTTTGATTAGGTGGCCTTAAGTGTCTTAGAGTCTTACAATCCTTGGCCATATGGCCAAGATTATCATATATGTAGCATTTGATATGACCAAGAAATGGAGGAAAAGATTCAAATATCTTGATCCTTATTTACTCTTCATTGCATGCAACCTGTATTCAATATCCTTGTGGCCAAAATCATTGCATGAGTATCAATAACCATAAAAATAAGCATTATACCCTATTTTGGCTGAACTCCAAGAAGTGGATTGTCTTCCTTTATTGTTTGCTTGATAATTTCTTGGTGCAATATGTCTGATATTTTGGCAGTTGTGGCACCTCACATTTCCCAAAGGTAAAAATGATCTTCTTGAAGTTTTTCTTGGCATCGCCTTGGGCTTATCTTTCTTGAGCTCCTTGTTTGGATGTTGGTTGTGTTGATGGCTCTCTTTATTTCTTATTTTTATACTGCTATCATTGATTATACTTGTAGTTGTAATTAAAATTGTTTCACCTTTTTTCATGCTGAAATATGGTTTGATAGATGAGGGTGTGGTTTTCTCCTCTAAATCACTCCTTAGTGAAACCACTTTTGCTTCCAATATCTCACATTATTCCTCCTTTTCTCTATATTTCTTTCTCACTTCTTCCTCAATATTCTTTTCCTCCTCAAGCTGAATTTTCAATCCATTGATCTCTTCTCTTAATCCATTCTCCTTATCATTAGAAATATGCAAAAGTATTTTCTGATCTTTACATGCAGTGGCTAGCTTTTCTACTTCAACTGCTAATTCCTTGATTAAAATAATTTCTTATTCATATTCAACCTTAATAACAGTAATATTATTCTCATCATCATTATCAAAATCCATCAATCATCAAAGTTATAATTAAAAAATTCTTTCAACATATTAGCTCACATCACAACTGTTTTGGATGAGATTTCATAATTCACTGCTTCATTTGCAACAGAATGAATATTTTACTTATTCAAACCCTTTGTCTTTTGATACATCCTCCTCTTGCTTCTATGGCATGATCCACGATCTACTCTCCAAGCGATCAAGCTTCACTGAAGAGCATTGACTCTGATACCAATTGCTGGAAACAAGATCAATACTGCGCATGGGGGGGAGTGTGAATCAGTAGCGAAGGCCTTTATACCAAATTTAAATGTTTTCTCTAGATTTTCAATTTGCAACACACATCCACAATGTTAGGTTATTAAAATATGAAATAAGTGGTAACTCATAACATAATAAACACGAGAAACATCAACACAAGCATGCACACATAAGAACACAAGTATTTCTGGTGGAAACCCTTTCGAGAGAAAACCACCCTGCTAATGATGCGCTGCTCAATTATTTTATTATTCTTCTTAAAAAATTGTACATGAATTTTATTACACCCATAATCCAAAAGACTTGGAATTTTATATAGTATCTTGGCACCTATCTATTTAAAATTCTGTTTCTCTCACAGATCTATGAAAATCTATCTGTTGGAAGTTCCCACGACCAACAATCCTCGCCCAACTACCATTGGACTATCCAACTCCTATTGGATGGAGAAGTCTCTTCCTACTACTGAATCTGCCAAATCACTGTATATTATGAAGCCTCCATGCCTTCACTTCCTTCATGCTAATCACTTTTCATATATTTTCAAATTGGGTTCTCAATTCGCTCAACACGAGGAATCCAACAACACCATTGTTCTGCACATAACATCTGAATCAAAATCTGACCCAGAGGAGGGAATTTCTTCACTTATTCTCACACCAAAATACTTCTCTCAAACACACCACAAGATGCTAATTTTCTGCCACAAACAATACACAAATTATGAATCTTCTTCTCAACTCTATCTATGATTTCTGCACATAATTTTATGATATAACTTTGCAAAAAAATCTGAGCATCTCCTACAATATCTACTCTCTCAAAATGCCTAAAAATGGCGTACTCACACACTCTCAAGAAAACCATTAAAATAGACTCAAAGATTTCCTCTATTTATCATTTTTCTGTGTTGAGCAACTTAGTAAATGCTATAGGTTATGGACCTCTCAACAATTCTTTTCAAATGCTTCATATTTGGTTGAGATAGGATTATTGACCAAATCAAACTACTCACTCCACTAGATATATCTTCAACTTTGATTAGTTTCTAGAAGCTCCATTACCTTTTCCGACCATATGCCAAAAAGTTATGTTCAAGATCATAGCCATAATACCAAAATTCGTTGAGATGCATGAGGAATGCAGAGACAAACTTGTGAAAAGGCTCAGTCGCATGCATAACACTGGTCGAATTAGACTGATCATATGCATAGGTCTGTCTCCCAGTGATTGGATCTTTTCAGTCGCACTGATGACCCATCATCCATGCGACTGGAAAGAGGATGATCAAAATACAACCTGCCCTGTAATATTCATAATTAGCTTTTAGCTAGTTGGAATATTAAATTTTGTTTTTGTTAATAAAATAGATGAATAAGATATTAGAGGAAGATATTAGAGGGACCCATAAATCTCTTTAGTAGGAATAAAACCACTTCTAATGTGAATTTGGATCAGTCCATCTAGTTGAATAAAACACTACTTGGTGTGAAACGGGGTCAATGCAGGTGGATGGGGTCAATATTGACCAAATCAACAGCACAGTCATGGAGGTAGTGGAGAGATATTGGAGGACATCACCGTCATAATGGGAGGCAACCTCCATGAGAGTAGCATATTTAATGAGTGGGACCCAGGGGGAGGAGGCTCAAAAAGAATAAAAGGGGATGAAAACCATACAAGGCATTTTGAATATTGTTTATGATTGGTCTTTTATGACTTTCTACACACTTCAGCTGTTTTCCGGAGTCTGTTGTGTTGTTTAGCACAAGGGTGTTTTCAGGCAGAAATCCCACCCTCATCCTTAGGGGAATTTGAGTGCCCGCTCAGGAGAGGCTCCTTTGAGCTTCATTCCATCATCTGGAATTAGGAAAATATTTAGCCACCTCTAGCAGCATAATCTCCTTCATAAATTGCATAATTCAGGAGGGCAGTTTCAATGGAGGGTTTGTAACCCAAGTTCTTGAGCTTATTTTCCTATGAGGGGAGCAACCCTTCATTTGGAAAGTCAGTGGGGAGGAGTATCAACTATTTTCATATCATATCATCCACGTCCCAGCAGTTTCATAGCTATAGAGCATAATTTAGCCCTAGGGCTGCATTTTTCATCTTGTGTATTTCCGGAAACCCTTTGTGGGTTATCTTGGAATTGTGCTAGAAAGCCTAGATCTATGATCCTGACATTTTCTGAGCACCATATCAGTAGATCCATGCATTCGTAGTTTCCAGCAACAATATTTCCAGTAGGGATTGCGTATTCATGGCCTCCCAATAGTTTATGTAGCAACAATTTTTCATGTATTGATGTATAGGGTCATTTGAGGCTTGTTTTTCCTAGCCTGAGTGTCTTTTCCTCAAGCTATTTTACTTTTTTTTATGCTATCATATATAATAAAATGGCTCAAAGATATGCTCATGTTTTTATGTATTAATATTTACTGCATTTTCCATTTTTATGTTCCATATTCCTATTTTTCCTATTTTGGAATATTACAGTGGTATCAAAGAATAATCTTGGCTCAGCCTATGAAGCACTACATCTATGTCATCAGAAGAAGAAGAACCTCTTAAAAAACGAGAGAAGCGGTATATTAATAGAGGTCACAAGTTTGATTATATAAACAACGAAGAAGTCAAGGTGAAAAATCCAATATAAGGGGAAATGGATGAAAAGGAGCTTCCAAAGCTTCTTCTCCAAACCATGCAAGATATTGCAAAATAAATCAAGGAGATGAGGATGGAAAGACAAAAGGAGACCCCAAAAGGATTTGTACATGGAGAAAGCTATGGCACTTCACATCACTAGTGTGAGCAACCAGTAGTGCAACAAGTTTCCCAACGCTCCACCATGCCCACATTCCTAGTAGTGGGAAATGGGGGTGGAGGACCCTAAGAACAATATACTCTTGGTGATTAATTTCTAGAATATGAGTCTCAATCTCAAAGATTCAAAGAGAATCTGAACTTCTAGGATTTTTGTCAGATCAAGGATAATAAGAGACCTCGTAATAACAATAGAAGTGGAGGGTACATGCATAACAATGATCTGCAGTGTACTATGGGTATATTCTTTCTGCCTACTTTTGATGGGTCATCCAAGTGCACAGCCAAGGATTGGGTGGAAAAATTAGACATCTATTTCCAATTGAACCAAGTACCAGAGATTAAAGCTATTAAGATAGTAGGGCTACACCTGGAAGGTGAAGCACATGAATGGTGGTTTCACGATATATCTACATTGGGACATGCAAATTTGACTGCATATACAGAAGTCACCTGAAGGTTGGTAGAAATATTTGACCGAAGAGATCCAAAGGCACCCTTTGTTGAGCTAGCCAAGCTCAAGCAGTTAGGAAATCCTGAGACCTATATTTCTGAATTCCTGAAACTTTTCGTCATGATGCCAGATTTATCTACAGCTAGGAGATTGTATATGTTCATTGATGGGCTAACAGAGCCTATCCATGGGTTGGTAAAGTCCACAAGACCAAATACGCTCCAATGATTTGAAAATGAAACTATATGTATCTACTATTCAAAGTATTCATTTCCATTTAATTAAATGTGAAAAGTGTTTGTCATGTCCTGCAAATTAAACCAAGTGTTTTTGGTAACTATTTTTTTAGTTTATGTGTGAGGGAATGTTAATTAAAATTACTTTTTAACATCTTGAATAAAAAATACATAGCAGAATAACTTCACCATAACAACACAACAACATGATGAAGCAGTTCACCCCTCCTGGGCTACATCTGTCAAGTCCAAGGCTCCCAATGGGCATGTCCTTGCTATATTATGATGCTCAAATTGGTTTTACAGTGAGAAAGAAGCCTAAACAGGATGAAATGGTTGTGAAAATGAATTCAGAAGATAGAAATAAGCTAATTATGGCTTTTATTATTTCACCTCAAACAGTGAAGTGCAGCTCCATTTCCCTCATGGCCCTGATGGCTCTCCAAGATTCCCTGAAGAAACAATTGCTGAAAAACACCTTTGTTGGCTTTGAAACCTATTCCAATGGCTCCAGAATGCTCAGAATACTCAAAATTGACTAAAATTTTGTGTAATTTGGTCGAATATGGAGAACGTTATCATCCCAACAGTATTTTGCCTAGTGGCCCTCAAAAACCTCCACTAAAATTGGCTAACTCTAGCTAGCTCCACCGGAAAGGCAGAATCTCCGAAAATATCGGAACCACGTGCTAAATAAGGTGGAAAAAATAAATGTAACTGTTGGTTCTGTTGGGGTTCCCATGTTTTTTACAGATTGGCAAGACCAAAAGATGAGACAACATCAGAACCACTTTGGGGCCCTAGGATCTAGCCCTCCTGGACCCGGAGAGGGATCTCTCCAAATAGAGAAAAGAATGATATATATTTGAGGCTCAAGATGAAATATTAGGCTAGTTATGAAGCACAGAGGGGGGGGGTTTTAAATGATTTGGTTGAAGGGTTGTTGGGTTGGTCAGGAGATCATAGGCCGAGAAAGCAATGGGATGAAGGGAACATGGCAGCAGGATGCTTCAGCAAGGAGAATGGGCCAAGGCCATGCCATCCATTGGGCTATGGAGTCATGAGAGGAAAATTACTTGCATCCACTAGCCAAGGCTTTCAAAGGGCAAGTCATCTACACTAAAGGATCTCTTAGGCAGATGGTGGAATGGAACATTAAGGAGAGAAAGTGGAAGAAGGAAAGACAACCAGATTTCTGTCTATAGATCAGGTCAGAGGTCATTTAACTCCAGACCTGCTTGGACATACTCAAAGGCAGCTCTCAAAGAGACAAAGGGGTTGCTTATAGATCAGACCAGAGGTCATTTAACTCCAGGTCTGCTTTAGCAACTCCAAGGGAAAGACAAAGATAAGATTACAGAGAAACATCTAAGAGGCAAACCCCCAAGTTCATACATCAGCCAGCAGGCAATAACATCCGCTGCGCTGGTTAAACCCATGAATTAACTCTTAGATAGCACATGGAGCAGAAAACATAAAGGTAGGGAGAGCAGACATCATAGGGCACCTAACAAGGGTGAATCCTATACCATTATTCTGATGCCTACCAGAAGAACATGAAACAATATGGAAATGTAATAAACAGAGTAAAGAAGAACATCACCAATAGTAATAGACCAGGATCCTGTGAAATGTGCTTTGATTAATTGATGCAAAACCAGTCATGTACAATATGGCTCAATGGTTGTTACACCCCAGACTTTCTCCTCCCAGCCTATTACATACAACTACTCTGCTACTCCCTCCCAAGACTTTTCTAACAGTCAGAATGAATCCCTCTAACAGCAGATGCCCAGCAAGGCAACAAAAACCTTTACATTATGTTCTTGGGGATCTTTATAGGAGAAGAGGAAGAAACAAAAGTAGATAGACAATTAATTGATTTCATTAAGACAGAATCGGCGGAAGTGTCCACGCCCACTCTGCTTAATAGCGCTGTGTGTACTCTGTAGACTGTTTGGAGGCTCTGTCAGGCTGGAAATTGACCTCGGATATTTCTTTGGAGTCCTTTCTGGAGCTTGGAGCTCTATGCTGCCATTCTGGATAAATGAACTGGGTGAAATATCTGCACGGCCTTCTCCATACCTCCATTACTGCTGCTCGGACGGTCTTCAATGAAGCTCCCGTCCGTGTATTTAATTGTCTAAGGGCTCGAGAGGCATGGAGAACGCTGCAGGAACGGTGTACGTTTGGAGAGAACGTACTCTGTTGATATTTAACATAGATAAGACTTTACAGTGTGTTCTTGGTCTTCAAACTGTGCTTGAATCCTTTGAATGCGGGATTAGACGTTAATTATATCAATAATGAGCATTAATCCCTTTTGAATCTCTTCTGCTGACCAGCTGGTGGATGACAAACAAACCTCTCTGCGTTATCTGCATAATGGAATGAACCTGTTACAAATGCGAGCAGTGGCGGAGACATGCTGTGGAGGTGGAGGAATGGTGGCAGAATAGTGGAGGAACAATGGAAAGAGCGCAAAGTGGCGGAGAAATGATTAATAGTGCAAAGGCCCAAAGGTCGAACACTTGGGCGTAATACAAAGGAAATGCACAAAAACAATGAAGCGGAGCTATGGATGTGGGACCCAGCGGAGGCGGAGGGCGATTAAACGTGAGCCGTCAGATCCGGGAGGAGACGGACGGCGAAGATGAAATCGGGCAATCACAATCGGAGGTCGGGGCGAAAGGCAATCGCAATGCACATTCAAAAAGTTCCGATTGCGATTGAGAATGGGGAAGTGATTGAGCGATAACCGTTGATCTCGAGTCCAAATCAACGGCGGGGATGAAATCGGAGGGAGAAACGGGAGGGGCGATGGGCGATGATGCGAGCAGCGCTGAGCCGTTGGATCTGCGAGGGGAAACGGACGGCTATGATGTAATCGGAGCATCGCAATCGGAGACAGGGAGATGGGACTTGCGATTGCGATCGGAGGGGCGGGTGCGATTGAGCGATGACCGTTGATCTGCGGGAGGAACGGACGGTGGGGATGCAATCGGGAGGCGAATAAAAAGATTTGCGATTGGATGCTGGCCGTCCGATCTGGCGGGGAGATCAACGGTGGAGATGTAGTCAGAGGTGAGACAGAAGGACTTGCGATCGCGATCGGAGCGCTGTTGCGATTAAGCGCCATCCGTCGGATCTGGAAGGGAACGGACGGTGGGGATGCAATCGGGGATCGGCGGAAAGACTTGCGATTGATCGGAGGGCACGCACAGAACGTTGTGATTGCGATTGAGCGGGGGGCTGCGATTAGCGCCCAGCCGTTGGATCTTCAGGGTAGATCAACGGCCCGAAACTCGTCGCGGGACTTATGTGTTAAAACAATCGCATCGGGGGTTTTCGCTTTTACAAAGGATTTACACCCGCCCGACAGTTCCGATTGCGATTAGCGCTCGGGACTTAAGCACTTGGTCCCAGCGCAGGGGCACATGTGGGGAAGTGGTTAAGGGGCTAGCGGGAAAGGGGCTAGGCCTTATAATAAGGTCGGAACATGGGTTTTTTGCCCATTTAAATGGATTTTTAAGGTTGGGAAGGGGAACGATAGAGAAAAAAAGGGAGAAGAAGGTCAGCAAAGGTTAGGGGGGGACTTTAAAGGGGATTTTAGGGGGAAATGAAGGGTAAGAAGGGAAATAGAAGGGGAAGACAAGGGGAATGAAATAGAGGTTAAGTGGGGGAAATGAGAGGGAAAAAGGGGCCTTTGGGCATTTCTTCACATAGCAGAGAGGCTTTAAAAGGGGAATCAATAGAGGGGATACTATCAAAGGATAAAAGGCACATAGAGGCTTCAAGGAGACTGTGCTTTCAGAGGAAATGCATTCCTTGAAGGCTCAAAAATAATTTAGCCCCCTATTTGATTGTCAAAAATTTATAGGGGGGCTAATAGTGGCTCCACATGGGGATGGCTTCTTCTTGAAGGAGCCAAGAAACCAGAAAATGATCTCTTGGTGTAGGCCAGATGCCTGCTGCTTGAACCATCCTTTTCTTTCCTTGATCAGCTGCCACAAGCTATGAAGACAACATATCAGCAGAAACAATTCTCCCAAACAACTACCTACCCACACTATAGTCCTAACATTTTTTCTTCTTGGGTGCATTTGGACTTGCAGACCCTTTACATCATTAACTTTTACAAATAGGAAAAATAAACCTAATATACTTCTACCCTTATTACTCCATGAGACCAGATTAGACTGTTGGTCTCATATGTTTCTCTATCTACCCTACTACCTGCTAGGATTAGACTGTCTAGCAGGTTTCTTCACCTACATTCTAAGACAGAAAATGAAACAACTAATCTACTTGCTCATAGGCTGAGCTTTATTGAGATTTTCCTACCTACCCTAATCTACAGAAATATTTACAAGTCTAGCTTACAAACATGGTCTTCCAATGTAACCAGTCCTTCAAGTGATCCCATGACTGGTCCTTCTTGCTCAACTCCTTGAGCAGGCTGGATAGGCAAGGCAGCTCCCACTCTTTTTTTTCAACAACAGTAGCCTTAAAAAGTTTTCTTTCTGTCTGCAACATGCTGCTCAAAAATACCTTTGATCCTTCTTCATATGTTTGCAGGAAAAGTGCATAAGGATCATGATAAGATACCTGGTTGTGAATATCTGGCAGGCTGGATTCAACCAGGATCTCTTCTTCTTCCACTGGACCAGGAATGAGACTCTCTTGGAGTAGAGTGTCTCCTTCATCTTCTGAACTAGAGGACTCATCGTATATGGCAGTGCTATCCTCTCGGAGCTCTGATGTATTCTGCTCTGTTGTGCTGAGCTCTATGAAGAGATCTATGTATTCTCGAGCAGGGGTGTATTCCTTTGCTTCCTCTTTTTCAAGAGGAGGCTCTTTGCTTTCATCCTGCTCGAGAATCTCTTCTTCATCTTCTGAAATGAAACGCTGTTGACCTCCATCCATGTGAAAACCCTTACTGATGAGTTGTAATGGAGTGAAGCAAAGATCTAGAGATCCTTCACCCTCTTCTGCACTCTCAAAGCTTGCTTCATCAGTATCATAAATAGCCTTCATTGGCTCATTATTCTCTGGAAGTGAAAAGGATTGACTCTCCTCCCATAAATCTACTAATGATGACCCTACCAGATCTTCTTCTGTTTGGAGAACATCATCATCAGATAGGTCAAAGATAGGGGAGTCATGAATGTAAGTAATGCTACCAACCGGACATACTGGACCGTCAGCAGATTTTTCTTCACTCTGATTTACATTTGAGCCTTCCAACTCTGTACAATTGAGCTCATCATATGAATGGGCAGGGATGTCTGATTTGTAAAAAATTTCAGAGGCTAGCTGTCTATTGATGATTTGATCTATTTCTTCCTCTGTCAAAGGGGAAGACGGTCTGGTGTCCCTTTGTGTAGAGGTGCAGCAGCTCTCTGTTTCCTCTGAAGACTGAATTTGAGGCTGGATGTCATTTTGAGCCTCAACCATAAGGGATGATGAATCAGCAACCGAGTTTTCAAGAATATCTTGGAAAAAATCCACAGCCCCTTGGCTGTTTTCTTCCTCAGTCGATTCATCCATGTTCTTGTGGTAGCTAGGATGCATATGAAATTCTTGAATGGCTACCAACAGATCTTCTGATTGCATATTAACCAAATCCTCATCAATATCTAACAGGTACTGTATGATATTCTGAGATTGATCACAACATTCCCATGATAAGGATGGAGAGTTTCCTTTATAATTCGTGTAGAATACTTGGTGCATGTATTTTAAAGAAAACAAACTCCGAGGTTCTAACCATTCGTACCAGACCCTAGCCTTTCCTTCTAATGTTTCCATGAACATTCTCATTAGGCAGTCTTCATGCCATTCAACTTTAAATTTCCACACATGTATATGAAACTTGATGAGATGTAGCAAGGGGTCCTCAGCGTCTTCACCCTGAAAGGTAGGCAGGTTTTTCAACCAGTCCACTTCAGGCATTTTATGTGGAAATCCAGGGATATGCTCCCTGCTCATTGGGGCATATCTTCTCTGTATGGGTGGAAGCATGTTTTTAAATCAGAAAGAGGTCATTGTATCTTCTCAACTGCCGTAGTCCTCCACCGTGAGCTACTGCCTTGGATCATAATTGATTTGGAGTCGCTGTGTGGATGATTTTAACTATTTGAGGCCGATGTTGTCCACCATCGCCACGAAAAGCCACCCAGAGACAAAGGGGCTTGACTCGGACATCCTACGTGAGGTCGCCATTATGTCAAGGGTTCCCATGTTTCACAAAGGAGAGACCAAAAGATGAGACAACATAGAACCACTTTCAGACTTTAGGATCTAGCCCTCCTAGGTCCAGAGAGGGATCTCTCTATGATTATCAAAGGATATATGTCTTTGAAGTTCTCAATTGTGATTTTAGGCTAGTTATAGGCTCAAGGTTTTTGTTTGATTGTTTGAGTTTGGTTGTTGAGAATCAGGAAGGAATGTTTCACCATAAGACAAGGATGGGTAAAGAAGGAAGTTAGGCAAGAATAGATAACTCAGGGAACATCAAGGCCATTGGGAAATGGAGTCAAGAAAGGATTTACTTATGTTCAATGTGTAAGCTTCAGTTGGGCTAGTCATCTAGAGCATTTGGATCTCAAAGATTGATTGGTGGGATGGAACACTAAGGAATGAGAATGAAGGATGGAAAACCATCTGATTCCGTCTATAGATCAGGCCAGAGGTCATTTAACTCCAGGCCTGCTTGGACAAAACCATAGGCAAAACAAGGGGTCTTGAAAAGGTTTGTATGGAAGGGCAGGTTATGAAGAGGCAGTGACAGGCTTTACACCTTCCAATGTTCCTAACCTCTTTCAATTAAATCTTAACAAAGACATCTGAACACTGATTCTATCAACTTGCACATCAGAGAGCAGGCAATAATCATCCACTACACTGGTTTAGTCAATTAAAAACAATATTCAGATACACATATGAGCATAAAACATTAAAGACTGAGAGAGCTGGGACATAAGGTACCTAACAAGGGTAAATCTTATGTCATGCGTTCAGATGTCAGTCAGAAGAACATGAAATGAAATGGAAATAAACATAGAGATAAGAAAAACATCACCAACTGCTGTAGATCAGGATCCAATGAAAACTGCTTATCATGTTAAACACAACACCAATCAAGTACATCACTGCCCAAAGCTTTTACATTCGGCCTGAATACATCATATTTCTCAGCCTGTCATACAACTATTACACAGGAAACTCGGCTCGGGACAAAAATGCTTGCAATTCACTAATAATGCAACAACAACCCTTACAATGATATCCCTCTGTGCTTTATAGCAGAAGAGACACAGAGGACCGACTGAGGAGGTAGGTGAATTTTAAATGTTACATTTAAACACAAAAATGAATGCAGGGCCGAGACCCATTCTGCTTGACGCACTGTATATTTAATCTTTGTCACCTTCCTCGTGAAAGAAAGATCTACTCCGGATATGATTTGACCCTTTGGCTGTAGTACTCCAGGTGATTTGATCCAAATAAAAGAACTTGCTGAGAAGTCTGCCTCATGGATGTTAGATTGTTTTGAACTATATCTGGGATGAGAAATTCCTTCAAGGACACGGCGCATAATAAAGACTGTATGGGAGACCTGTCCTTTATGGAAAAACATTCTGTTGATAAGAAAACCTTGATACTACCTTTTATTGATGTTCAGGATCTCCAGAATCGATCCTCAGGGTCTTCAAAATGATGCTTTGCCTCTTTAAACCTCTGTTTCAGAGCTCAAGATCTTCGTTGATGCGCATTAATCCCTCTGCTCTGTACTGAAAATCCTTACTGCTTCATGACTGCCTCTGTCGAGTTAGCTCGAGCTTTTAATGGCGCCGGCATGATTTTCGGTGTTTGAACTCTGCTCTCTATTAATGTGAGTCCTGACGACCCCATTCCTTGACTTTCCTAATGGTACTGGCTCATTAGATTTGATCCTGACTGCGCCGCTTGCCATTGAGGTAGTACATTGAACAGCGGCGGTCCCATCCTCTAGAAACTCTGCAACACAACGAACCTATGAAGAAAACAGTGGACGGAGCGATGAATGCAGGGTGAACGAGACGGTGGTGCGGTGGTGGCGGAAACAAAGCTTATTATGATGAAAATGCAGTGGAGTGGTGGAATGTGTGGACAATAGGGTTTGGTAGAAATATGCAGCGCAGACCGTTGGATTCAGGCCTGGAGATGGAGATCGACGGCGGAGATTGACCGGCGTAACAATATATGGAACTAACAAAAACAAACAAAATGCATGAAATGCGACGGGGATGAACGAAAGAGTGGGACCCAGCGGAGGCGGAGGGCGATTAGATCCTGACCGTTAGATCCCAGATCCGATGAACGGTTAGGATCAAATCGGAGGATCACAATCGGGGGGGACAAGGGTGACACATTCAAAAAGTTTCGATTGCGATCGGGGCGACGTTGCGATTGAGCGATGACCGTTAATCTGCGGGGAAATGGACGGACCAGATTGAATCGGAAGACAGAGAGAAGGACTCGCGATCAGTGGAAAAGGGAAGAGCGATGGTCGTTGGATCATGTAACAGACGGACGGCCAGGATTTAATCGGGAGACGGAAAGAGGGACTTGCGATTGCGATCGAGAAGGGTCTGCGATTGAGCGCTGACCGTCAATCTGGCAGGGAGATCAATGGTGGAGAACACAATCGGAGGGGATCTGCGATTGGCGGAGGACCGTCGGATCAGCGGGAAAATGGACGGCGGAGATTAAATTGGCGGATCGCAATCGGGGGTCAGACAAGAAGGCTTGCGATTGCGATTGGAGCGGCGGTGCGATTAAGCGCTGGCCGTTAGATCGGCGGACAGATCAACGGTCAGGATTGAATTGGGAGGGAGACGGAAGGACTTGCGATCGCGATCGGGCGGAGGGTGCGATTAATGCTGGACCGTCGGATCGCGGGCAGATCAACGGTCAGGACGAGATCGGAGGATCGCAATCAGAGGTCGGAGGAAAAGGCTTGCGATTGATCGGAGGTTGTTGCAATTAAGCGCTGACCGTTGGATCTGCGATCAGATCAACGGCTCACAATCAATCGGTGGGAAAAGAGGAGGGTGCGGAAGGGGAGATGCGATTGAAGGCTGGCCGTCCGTTCGGCTGGGAGATGGACGGCTGTGATTAAATCGGGAGGAGCGGATCGGAGGACTGTAATCAGGGCGGCACTGCTGTGACTTGCGATTGCGATCGAACAGGGATAGTGTGATTGAGCACTGGCCGTCATATCTTACGACAGATCGACGGTGCACAACACACCGCAAGACTTAACTTTATAAACAGATCGCATCGGGGTTTTTTGCATTACAAAGGAAATCTCACCCGCCCGACAGTTCCGATTGCGATTGGCGCTCGGGACTTAAGCGCTTGGTCCCAGCGCCGGGGCACATGTGGGGAAGTGGTTAAGGGATCTGCGGTAAGGGACTAAGCCCTATAATAAGGTCAGAAAGGGGTTTTTTAGCCCATTTTAATGGATTTTAGGGCTGGGGAAGGGGAACGATAGAGAAATAAAGGGGGAAGAAGGGAAAACAAAGGGTAGGGGAAGAAATTAAAGGGGATTTTTGGGAGGATTTGAGGGGTAAATGGGGGAAATAGAAAGGGAGACAAGGGGGGATAAGAAAGTGGCTAAATGAGGGTAAAAGAAAGGGAATTCGGACAAAGGGAAAGAAGGGGAATTGATGTATGCTGCGGGGGTAAAGGAGGGAATAATGGGCCCTTTTTAGCAATTTACTAGCAGAGGGGGATTTGAATTAGGCACAACAATTGAGAGACTTCAAGGAGGATGGGTTTTCAGGGGAAAGGCATTCCTTGAAGGCTCAACAATGACTTAGCCCCCTATTTGCTTGTAAAAAATTTCATAGGGGGGCTAACAGATTGTACATGGATACGTATTTCATTTATTTTGGAATGTCTACTAGCATGGTGATGTGAGGCTGGAGAGGATGTCGTGGTCCTCATGGTCATGTGGTTATGGTTGTTGCATGGTAGTGTGTTGCAATGGTTTGGAAGCCTTCCCATGATGATCAGTTGTGTAGAGGAGGAGTTGTATTGAATATGTGATGCTCTTCTTGATCATGTTGTTTCATATAGGTTTTGGTTGCTACTAAAGGATTTAGAGTCGAGGAGACTTGTTCATTAGGTCTTCATGCCCTGGATTAGGTCTCTCATGTTGATGATGTTATGCATTGGGCTTGGAGAGAGTAGATATTACAAAAGATTATCACATTGTTTTGCTGAGTTATATCAAATAATTGTGTGCAAAAATCAAACATAGAGGTTAGAAGAAGATTCAGAAAGTGTGTTGTTTTTGGCAGAAAATTGTCAGCTTGTGGTGAGTTTGAGAGGAAGTTTGAAAATAGATGAAAAGTGGTTCACAAGGAGGAAGTGAAGGCATGGAGGCTTCAGAATAGATAATGATTTGGCATATTTAGTAGTAGGAAGATATTTCTCCATCCAATAGGAGTTGGATAGTCTAATGGTAGTTGGGCAAGGATTGTTGTTCATGGGAGCTTGCAGCGGATAGATTTTCGTAGATCCGTGAGAGAAACAGAATTCTGAATTGATAGATGTCAGCATATTGTAGAGAAATCCAAGTCTTCCAGCTAATGGGTGTAATCTAATTTATGTACAATTGTTCCATATAATAATGAAAGAATTGATTAACTCAGTAATCATCAGGGCGATTTTATCCCAAAATGGTTGCCACTAGAAATTCATGTTTTCTTATGTGTGCATGCTTGTGTTAACATTTCTCATGTTTATTATGTTATGAGTCACCACTGATTTCATGTTTTAATAAGCTAACATTGTGGATGTGTGTTGCAAATTTATAGTCCAGCAAAAATATTTAAATTTGGCATAAAGTTCTTCACTGTTGATTCACCCCTCCCCCTCTTAGTAGTGATATTGTTTCCGACAAATTGGAATACTATTGTGCCTTGGAAAACACGACCACCACAACAAAACCCAAAATAAATTTTGCAAAAAGGATGGAAAGGTGTTGGAAATTAAATAACAAAGCAATGGAACACATACAATATTGTGAAAACACAAACACGAAAAAGCATAAAACAAGAGAGACATAGATATATGTGGTTCACCCAATTTGGGTTATTTCCACGAAGAAATAATCAGTCCTTCCTTTTATATTATCCAACAAACTTAAGGGATACAACCTATATCAAATCCTTTGTAACTTCCTCTTCACTCTCACATAGTCTCATCTATTTTTCTCACACACAAAATAATAGATTTTCGCAATACAATTCCTTCATATATACTGAGAGTTGTCTTCAAGGGAAAAAAAACCCTAAATTAGCATAACTTCTACCGTCAAATACTTTCCCTAATGAATGGCCCATATTGATTACGAAATTACAATATTTTACTAGGCGATTTTTCGCTAAATTTTTCTTTCGAGGGTGATACCCTTGAACCCCTGTCAAGGGGGAAGTGACACTGGTGGGGGGAAATCCCCCCAAACTCCCCCATTAGGGATTGGGATCAAACCACAACTGAAACAAAACCTCTGAATCAAAAATATAATCAAGATACACATCTAACAATCTCCCACTTGGAGACTGATTATATCAACTCCATCGCTACTTCACTTACTAGAAAATGGTTTCACTTGGACCTAGCTGTTTTTTCGTCTTTAACATCATACTTGAATATCAATTGAAACTAACAAGAAACTTAGTTTCTCCTTGGTTACAACCTATGTTAGAATATTTGCAAGATTTTGGCTAGTGTGTATATTTTCCAGCTTAAACTATCCATCTTCCAAAACTAACCGTATGAAATGGTACCTGAGCTATATATGTTTAGGCTTGTAATGAAATATTGAGTTATTTGTGAGATGAATGTCACTTTGGTTGTCACTATATAACTTTCCAACCTCCTTCTTCTTTCCCATTTCATCCATAAACCTTTTTAACAAGATCATTTCTTTACTAGCCTCTGTAGCAGTAACATACTCTGCATCCATTTTTGAAAGTGCAACAATTTTTTTCATTTTTCAAACCCAGCTGACAGTTGTTCCACCTAAATTAAACACATTCCCTATGGTGCTCCTCCTGTTATTTGTATCACCTGCCATATTTGAATCCACATATCCCTTTAGAACAATATTTGAACCTCCAAAACATAATGCTTATTTATTGGTACCTCTAAAATACCTCAGAATCCACTTCATTACCATCCAATTCTCTTTTACTAGATTGTTCATATACCTGCTCATAACACCCACTGCATGTGCAATATCAAGTCTTTTGCACACCATTACATACATTAAGCTTCCAATTGTTGATGCATATTGAACTTTAGACATATAATCCATCTCTTGTCGAGCTTTGTAACACATATCCTTAGCTATTTTGAAATTGCTAGGCAAAGATGTACTAACCGGTTTTTCATTATGTAGATTAAATCGCCCCAACACATTTTCGATGTACTCACTCCAAGACAATATTAATTTGCGATTTTTTATGTCTCTAGTTATTTTCATACCAATAATTTGCTTTGCAACACCCAAATCCTTCATTGCAAATAAATTAGTCAATTTTCCTTTGAGAAAATTTACTTCTTGCATGCTAGACCCTACAACAAGCATGTAATATACATACGATAACAATATAATATAGCTTCCATCATTTTGTTTCTTGAGATAAGAACAGTGGTCAGAATGACATCTAGTATAACCTTGTTCAAACATAAACTTGTCAAATTTTAGATAACACTTCCGTGGAGCTTGCTTTAATCCATATAAACTCTTCTTCAACTTCCACACAAATTTCTCCTTCCCTTTGACCTCATGCCCTTGTGGTTTCTACATATAGATTACTTCCTCAAAATCCCCATGGAGAAAGGTTGTCTCTACATCTAACTATTCAAGATGCAAACCTTTTGTTGCCACTAGACTTAAAATAGTTCTGATTGAAGCCATTTTAACAACAGGAGAAAATATTTCACCAAAGTATATACCTTTCTTTTATGCAAACCCCTTCACAACAAGTCTACCCTTATACCCCTTTTTTCCTCCATCTTCTTCCTTCAACTTGTAAACCTATTTATTATTCAATATTGTTTTACCTACAAACAATCTAACTAATTCCCAATTCTAGTTATGTACCAAGGAGTCCATCCCTTCTTTCATGGCTTGTGCCCACTTCTTCCTAGTTTTCATATGCATTTTTTCTTAATTTCCTTTTGTTTCACAAAAATCAGTCAGCATTACATAATATAATGAAGGAGAATAATGTTTAGGGGGTTTACTTAACCTGGTAGATCTTCTAACAATGCTAGAAATAGTTTGAGGTGCATGTTGTTGTTGTTGTTTTTGCATATGTTCTTGTTGTTGTTGATGTTGTTGATAGTTATGATTTCCTAGCACCTTTGAATTTACTTTTTCAATGATCTTGTTACAAGTCAATTTAGGCATCATCCCAAAACATAGATCGGTATTCATTAGGGTCTATCATACTCTAAATTGGTTGCTACATGCCCTAAAAAAGTCATCACATTGATGGTCTTCCTTCATGAAAGTTTCACTTCTTAGATGCTAGTTGAAGTTCCCTATCAAGCCATCAATGCACCCCTAGATAGCTATAACCTCTTTGCAGAGCATCTACTCCCATGCAAGTCTTTGTTGCAGAGGATCTAGGACCACTTTGGAGTGTGTTGGCCGACTGGGAGCGAATTGTTCATTGGATTCCAGGAATCTCGCCAACTTCTAGTGACTTCTAGAAATTGTTCCAGCTCTCACCTCATTTGATAGCCTCGAATTTGGAACCCATGAAGTCATTAAACCTCTTATACTCCTATTCCCATGAACAAGGAAACCTCTTCATAAATTTTTAGGAAAGCCATTCAATGATTCATTTATTTCAAACCATATTCATCTACTTATAAATAGAGCACTGAACATAGTTCAAAAGAGAGCAAGAATTTGTGTTAAGTAGAGTTATGTTGGTGATATATCAACTCTTGAAGGTGTTTTCATGTACTGTGATGTTGTTGGATTGTTGATGTTGGATGAGATGAGGATGGGATTCAAGCTGGATGAGTGATGGTGAATTGATCAACTAGTAGTACTCTTCCTTCTAATTCATAATAAATACATTTGTTCCTTTCCTAATGCACATGTCAATTATGTTATATTTGTATTAATGAGTTTAATCGATTCAATTTGTTTAACTTGAATAGATTGTATTGCCTTTATGTTGTTTTCTGTCTTCTATTTTCCATGGCAGGTATCAATCAAGTGAGTTCAGTTGGATTTACAGTGATGAAAGTGACGAAGTGAGGTGAGGGAAAGATAACATATTACAAGTATGTTTCTCTCCCTTTATCTATTCACTTTAAGGAAATGGTCAAATATATTTCTTTCTGTTGTTCTAAGTGAACCACCCACTTAGGGAAAGCATACTTATCTATAGGTTTGCATTTCCATGAAACAAATTAGTGACCATACTAGGGAACGACAGATCCCTTGTGGTTTAATCCTTGTCCATCAACATCTAGTAGACTTTACCTGCTTGTTTTCAGTCATTTGAATGTGTCTTAGAAAAAGTAGTGTGTTTTATTGATTTTTTAGAGAGTCCTTTGGCACCAATGCACTGTTGGTCTTGACACAATGCTCTACATAGCACAGTTGGCTTAGGGACAGTGCTTAACAATGCACTATCTCCCACTCAGGGGTTTGTTTCCCCTATGATCAACCAAAATCTATCTATTTTTTCTTTTGCCTGTTCATGTCAGTGCTTTCTTGCTGAAGTTTTGAGTGACTGAATACCTCCAGAGACCAGTTTACCTTTACTCTTCTTGCCTCACTTTGGATTTGTTTGATCAATGTTTATTTGTGTTTTATTTATCATTGTGAATAGTTCCAAAGTTAAATTGTACATTTAATCAATTCATTATTTTCGAAAAGAGGAATTGTCATTTCAATCTTGGTTTTTCTTGAAATTTTTGAGTGTTTGTTTTTGCATTAGTTTCTTTTTCATTCATATAAACTTAAAGGAAAACGAAAATAAAAACATGCATTTGAATTTAGGGATTTTGAGTGTTACTTGAGGAATGGTTTAGGGAAAAAATTCATTTATATGTGCTCATTGATGATTGAAAATTATATGATTTCTCTATCCCTACTAGCTAGTTTTTTATTGTCAAAAATCATTCGAAACGAATGCTTATCATTCTAATTGCATTCTAGGAATTTTCAATACATTTCATTGTGAACTTGAAAAGACAAACTGATAATAAAGATCAGCATAAAATTTATCTGAATTTATCTAAGGAAGAATTGTAACATTAATGATAACATTTAGAGGTCTAAGCTAGAGACATGTTCCGACGTCATTAAAAATAGCAGCTATTTTTATTTGTCTGTGATACATTCCAAGTGTGATACCTCATTCCATGTACATAAGCATATCATAGCTCGTCCACATACTTTTGGGTATATCGGACGGTGTTCTAGTATGAAAATTATAAGGGGATGCTCTCACTTTGGCGTTTCGAATTAGACAACGCTAATACGGATTGGGCCTCCATGTCCCTTCATGTATATTTGGGAGGAAAAATTTAGGTTGCTTACCATCCATAGGCAATTGATTCAGCCACCTTGTACCTGTGATACACCGAACACAGCATTCGAGGAGATTGCCTGCATGTATAATAAGTCCTTAGTTTACTGAGGCAATATATTGTAGTTCACAGTTGCTTGGTAAACCTTTTGCCTAGTATCACCCTCTTTTATTTTATTTGTTTTCTTATAAAATAAATCACCAATCATGGAAGAAGATCAATCCCTTCCCCGTCATTCGCATAGGAAAGTGAACAAACCTCCATTACTGCCAGAAGCTACTCCTAGTAGACTAAGGTGCACTCATCCTATCGATTATGGTACCTTTGGAACTCTTACTGGTACATCATCTAATATACCAGAGAAATCTGACCCTTTGAGTACCAATTAGTCTCGATTCATTTAGACTGATTTCGATTTATCTGCTACTGTTGAGACGGAAATTTCAAAGTTACCTGAGGAAACTTAAATTCAATCCAGTGAAACAGTGAATTCAGAAGCCGAGCTTGTTCAACTGGAAGTCGATCCAGTAGTTGATCCCAAAGTCAAACAACAAGAAGTTTTTCTGGTGCAACCGTCTGATCCTCATCCATCCGTAACTGTCGAGTCTTCCTCTTTACCATAGAGTTTACTGCCTAAAATTTATCTCAGGCCTGACGGTGAAGTGCTTCCACCTGGTTTGATTTCGATAGAGGAATAAATTTAGGAAGAGACAACCCCTTCGACCCCCACTCATTTTTGGTTGGAGCTTCATTTATATCAATATTTTCCTCGTTTGACCTACTCTGCTTCCGTTGATCCTTTTGACTCTCAAGTTCCCGTAGATTCATTAGAGTATTTGATGGGTTATTTAACCATGATAGAGACAACATCCCAAACTATATCATCTGTTACGGATGCGGAATCATCAACTTTCTCTTCATCTTCGATGGTTTTGACGACACCTGAGGAACATCTGTATGGTGGTCCGCCCATCCCACAAGGTTACCGAGCTTTAAATGGAACCTACTTTGGTGTTTCCTCTAGTCCATGGAATTCACCCATGTCATCGTCTGGAATTATATATATTTCATCTATCACGAATACTGAATGGTCTGACCCTCAATATCAGGTTGGTCCATCTAATTATTATCCATCTTATCCAATATCTACTGGATACCCTTCATATGAAAGTCAGTATGTCAAATACCCCTATACTCCATATGCTGGGGGGCCACAGATGTTCGGTCCATATGGCAGTACTCTATCGGATATAGGTCCGTCATATGCTGAAATTCCTATTTTCCAATGGTAGCCTACTTTGCCTATTCAGCTGTAAATGGTTTTGAATCAATATCGACAAGTTCAACCTATCGCATTTGTGCCTATTACGCCTATCATTTCTTCTATGGTTGTTGCTCAATCTGCAGAAGAGGTTCCTTCCACCCCTAACCCTCAAGTTTCTGGTCTACTGACTCAGTCTTCCCAGGATGTTATTCAACAACCATATGTATCAAGAATTTCACAACCGCAGGCTAGTTTACCTTTATCACAGGATTGTTTTGGCCCTGCATATTCACAACCGGGTCCAAATTATCCTGGAGGGAAACCATTTTATCATATACCATGGCAGCTGCAACAACCATTCCCACAGTATCAGGCTTATCCAGGACCTGGTCAGCAATTCTACCCCTATCTGGGTTACCAGCAACAGAATCCATTTGTTGGTATGCAAAGGCCTACTGCTCAGGGGATTCCATATTATCCTGGTTATGCTCAACCTGACCTTAATCGACAGTTTCCATTTGTTGCAATGTTAGAGTTATCAGATTTAAATCGGCTTGCCAATGATCCAATTCATGATTTACCTTAGTGGTCGGTGATTCCACATAAATTACCCTAGGACATTCCCAAATTCAATGGAAATTCTAGAGAATATCCCTCTACGCATGTCATGACTTATCATTTATGGTGTTCATCAAACTCCTTAAATGATGATTCTGTTAGATTATGTCTTTTCTAGCGAATGCTTATTGGTCTGGCTATGAAGTGGTACATTAAATTACCACTAGCTTCATTTGATAAATTTATAGCTTTAGCCACTACCTTTCTAACCCACTTCCAGTTACCCATCAGATATGAAACTGGAACAAAAATTTTGACCAGCTATAAATAGACCACTGCTACTCATATATTCGATCATATACATGAGTGGCATCGTCGTCATCGAATGGTTAAAAGATTTGTTCCTGGTCATTTTATATGAATGGTTTATTAAGTCCTTGTTTCCATCTATCACTGAGGATGTGGCCAAAGGAAGTATTTTCACTGAAGAGAAAATCATTGCTCGTGCCTAGTATTTGGATCTAATTTACACTCAGTCTGGCATGCTCTATGAAAATATTCCAAATGCATCGCAACCAAATTTTACTATACCTCCTGCTCCATCTGGTCAATACATTCATGCCGACGTGGTGTGATTGGTTCTACTAGTGCTCCGCTAGCAAGTCGACTATCTTGTCCTACACTTGTTTCAAATCAAAACCCTACTGCATCTAATCCTGCGTCTTCTTTTGAAATCCATGTCAAGTCATATGACAAAGGCAAAAGTGATAAGAAACTAGGAAATAGGAAGAAGGGGAAAGACAAGAAGAAATCAAATTCACCCCCACAGTAAAAATCATCTGATTCATCCAGTTCTTTTCGGAAACCTCGTTACCCTTGCTTGATACGTAATGAGGAGAATTTTACGCAAGATTGTCCTCACTGCTTGGAAGTCCTAAATATTATGAAGACTTCTATCACATTTGCAGTGTTGAAAAATCATTTTACTAACCCAGAAAAACATTTAGTTGTGATGGATCCTGATTCTAGTTGGAAAATGCTTATGTTATCTGTTACGAAGCCCAAAATTGATGTTTTGGTGTCGAAACGAAGTAAAGATTACATTAATCCATTGTTGTCGTCCAATGGTCAGTCTACATATCAACCTACCACTTCGATTTTGACCTCATATGATTCGAGTCTACCGCCTATCCTTCTAGAGTTAACAATAAAGCCACCAAAGGAAGTAGTTCACAAATCAAAATTCAACCCTCGAGCTCGTGCAGCTCAAAATTATAATGTAGTAGAATATTTGGCTCAGTCACCTTCTGATATGTCAACGCTTGAGGTACTTCAGAATTTTCCTTCCTAGAAGCAGGCTTTGTTGTCCGCGATTGGTTCAATTGATCTGACAGATTCAAATCTTATAGTCTTTAATCACGCAGACTATGTGCCAAAATTACCAGCAGAGTTAGCATTCTTGATTCAAGTACATGTCATGAATCACCTCATTCATCACATTATCATTGATGAATTTTCATCTACTTGTATCATGTCAATGAGTTGTTGTAAGTCACTTGGCTCGCTGATGTTGTCACAATCACCTATGACATTGAAAGCTTTTGACAGTCGTACATATAAGCCTTGCGGAATTATTAATAACCTGCAAGTAGAACTAGGGGAAAATTAGTTACTATTGAAGTTGAGGTTGTTGATGGACCCCTCAACTACAACATATTACTTGGAAGACCATGGGTCTACGCTATGGCTACGATAGTATCTACTTATTTCTCTATGATCATCTTCCCCCATAAAGGAAGTATCATAGCTATTGATCAACTCTCGTTGTTCGCCTCTGGTTCCTAGGAAACTGGAAGCATTCTGTTAGTTCACAGACCCCCACCTTCTCTTCAAAACATTGGTGTATGACTCTTTAAGGATCCTTCCCTAATGGGCACCTTTTCGTTACCGTTGTCTGCGATATCGATGGAAATCACACATATAGAGACCTGCAACATGATATCTTTCACTTCCTCTGGCTTAAGGAAGATACTCGGTGATTCTGAAGTAGCTAGGTTGGACAACATCATGTCGCTAAGTCCAATTGAGCTAGCATAGAAATCAATTTTCTTGGCTTATGTGGCGAATCCAAATCCATTGTCGTCGACCATTTGGGTTGATCGTTCTTTGGATTTTGGTACTTCTTCTAATCCATTTTCATGCATATTCTCGACTGATGAGAGCATTATGGAATCCATGATTCCGAAAGAAGAACCATGGGAATCATCACATCAATGATCCCATCTTCCAGATTACAATGGAGATATTCCATCTAAACTATATCACACTATTTTCATTGAGTTATTGACGAATTATATTCCTATCCACGTCGTTGATTCTGAGCAAAACCCATCGAAGATCGGAGAAACGATTTATATCAATATTTCGACCAAACCCAGTCTTGTAGAGAAAATTCATGTCGGTGCATCTTGTTCTCCATATAAAGTTGACATTACAGCGCTCTTTTTCGTGAATTTTGAGATGTATTTTCTTGGTCATATGCGGAGATGCCAAGTATCGACTCCAGAATTGTTGAACATCAGATTAAAATGTATCTTGATGTTAAGTTGGTGTGACGGCACCTTCGTCCTGTTCATCCAAATAAATTTTTTTCCATTAAAGGAGAGGTTGAAAAACTTTTGCGTACTAGATTCATATACCCTGTTCCTCTTACCAATCGGGTATCTAACATTGTTTCTGTCATGAATCAATAGGGGAAAATTAGAGTGTGTGTCGACTATCGGGATGTTAATCATGCTTGTCCTAAAGACAACTATCCAAATCCCTTTATCGACTATATTATTGATGAATGTGCCGGATGTGAAATATTTTCTTCCATGGTTGGATTCTCCAGTTATAATCAGATTAATATTCGCCTAGAGGACCAATATAAAATGGATTTTATCTATCCTTGGGGCACATTAGCTTATCGTAAACTCCCTTTTGGTTTAAAGAACACTGGGGTCACATTCTAGAGGGCAATTAATTATGCTTTCCATGACATCAAGCACATAGTTCAACCATATCTGGATGACTTACCTGCACATTTACGGAAATAGACTGACCACTCGCTAAATATGAGAGTGATCTTCTTACGATGTCATCACTATAAAATATGCCTCAATCTGCAAAAATGTGTGTTTGGTGTTGGTTCTGGTCGTTTTCTTGGATTCGTCACGTCGAAAGACAAAATTTGGCTTGTTCCATTGAAGGTCTAGGCTATTATTGATTTTCCTTATCCTTCCAATTTTCTTTAGTTAAAGAGACTCCAAGGGAAGGCTAACTTTATAAGGAGGTTCATTCCTAACTACACTAAAATGGATAAAGTATTTACTCAAATCTTGAAAAAGGGGGTACCTTTTCATTGGGATGATGTTGCACAAGATTCCTTTGGTGTTATTAAAGATTCCTTCATCCGAGCATCATTAATCTATTCCCCAAATTATTAAAGTGACTATTTCCTATATCTCACCGCTACAGATACAACCATCGCTATGGTTTTAGTCCAAGAAGAAGATGGGATTGAACATCCCATATATTATTTGAGTCATAATATAAATGATATGGAAGATAAGTACACATATATTGAGAAGCTTTCTTTGGCAGTCATTCAAGCTGTACAAGGATTTCGACTTTATATCCTGCTTTGAAATACCATTTTCATTTCGGATTGCAACCCTATGACATATATTCTGTCATGTCAATTGCTGGGGGGGGGGGATATTTAAAATGGATCGTCATTTTGTAGGAGTTTGATTTGGAATTCATCAAATCCAAGTCAAATAAGTCTTTGGTGTTTGCTGAGATTATTTTTGACCTTCCTTCAAGTAGTACCGATCCTACTATGGAACCATCAATTTTGGACGAGTCTTTGTTTCTGATCGATTCATCTAACCCGTGGTATGGAGATTTCATCATCTATCTCCAAACCCAAACTTTTCAGCCTAATACCTCTCGCTCACAACAACGACGCATTCGACACCAAGCCAAATATTATATGATCGTCAGCAATACACTTTATCGTCGTGGTGTCGATACGATTTTACGTAGGTGACTCACGCATGAGGAAGCCGAAAAATTTCTAAATGATTGCCATTCTGGTGCATGCGGTAGACATTTGTCTAGCTATACTACCACGCAAAATATTCTCCACGTTGGTTAATTCTGGCCTACAATATTTCATGACTGCATTATCATGGTTAGAAGTTGTCATGATTGCTAGATATTTGATCGTAAAACCCATGTGCCACTAGCACCAATGTATCCTGTCATCACTGTTGGACCATTTGTAAAATGGGGCATTGACTTCATGACATGTAACCCCCACTTGGCCGAGGGGCATGGGTATATTATTTTCACCATTGACTATTTTACCATGTGGGTTGAGGCGATGCCTACATTCAACAACATGGGACAGAAAGTTGCATTGTTATCTTTTAACCATGTGGTTTCACGGTTTGGCGTACCACAAGACATACTCATAGATCATGGAAAAAATTTTCGCAATCACATGATGGATGAGTTGACTTCCAAGTTAGGATTGTCACATGATACTTCTACCCCTATTATCTGCAAGCTAATGGATAAGTTGAAGTTATCAACAATATTATTAAGTGTATGTTTCAACGCATGATTAGGGTTCATAAACAAAACTAGAAATTGATCTTGTACTTGACTTTGTGGGCATATCTAATCTCAGTGATAAATGCAACCATATTCACTCCCTTTCATCTGATTTATGGTCTGGAAGCCATATTACCAGTACAATGTGAAATACCATCATTGAAACTCGTGATTGACCTGCTACCTGACACTTCAGAAGAAGAGGCATGTCTTTTAGATCTCATCCATCTAGATGAAACGTGTCGTGAAGCCACATTGGCCAACGAAGCGCATAAGAGATGAATTAAGGCGCAATATTACCACAATGTCAAGCCTCGCACCTCCTCGGAAGGAGACCTGGTCTTCCTTTATGATCAGGAAGCTGATAAGATAGGAACAGGGAAATTTGAGCCATTATGGCATGGCCCCTACATTTTCAAGCGCATTTTGGCTAAGGGTGCCTACAAGTTGGTATATTATGATGGGATTCCAATGTCACAACCTCGAAATGGGTTGTATCTTAAATGTTACTATGCATGATTTTGCATAGTAAACATTGTATTATATGTTTTGATTGTGTGTGTATAGTAGTGTGCCTTTTACAATTTTTCATGTGGTTAGTAATCCGTTTTTCATTTTTTGCAGATGTCAGAATCTTCGGAACCATTTGTTGGATATGTCGATGGTGCTAGTCGTAGTACTCAGAATTTATCCTCTGCAGCATGGGCCATCTTTTCTCCAAGTGGTGAGTTAGTGAGTTTCTAAGGGATTTGTATTGGTTGATTGACCAATAATATTGTTGAGTATAGTAGGTTGATTGAACTACGTTTTGATTCCATTTCACTTGGAATTCACTGCATCATCATCAAGCTAGAATCACAACTTGTCATACTACAACTTACTGGGGTCTTTAATGTCTGAAATCCAGCAATTCATCGCATGTTCCTTAGATTTTGTATTTTGGAAAGACATTTTGATTACATTCAATATCAACATATTTCTAAAAACTTTAACATTGGTTGATTCATTGGCGAATTATGTGTTAAATAGAAATTTGCAGCATATGTAAAGATAAATTTTCAATTCACATCATACAATTGAATATGATTGCACATAATCATAGAAAAAAACTGAAAGTAAAATAGATTTATATCGAGTTTTTTACAAAATTGTGTCCAAGACACGTTGGTCATCTGACCTCAAAATGTATACAAACATAGCATAATCTAAGTGAACCTAGTGATTCTCATGATAGCAGGACACTTCTTGGGCTATCATGCACAACAACCTCATCCAACAGTTCAACACACCATGTAATATCCCAAAATGGAATAATGCATTGATACACAAACACAATTTTTGTAACACGGAAAATGTACATGTAAGTTTATGATCAACACAGATATAGATAGAATATTTGAGCCATTTTATTCATAGGATATGATTCAGTTACAACAGTGTACAAAAATAAAGGTAGTCTAGCCAAAGAGATGGCCTAGAATGACCCTGCAAACATGCTACAACAAGCACTGCGTAACTGGAGAGCTACTGGAAGCAAATATTGTGTTGTCCCTTTAGCATATGATGTACATATGACTGTTGCATAAATATGGAAATGAAAATCTATGGAAATCTGGAGCTCTGATGATGCCAATATTCTAGATCCGAGCTGTATGATGGTAACCCAAGATAACCCAGAAAGGAAATTCCAGATCTATGAGATTGGAAATTTACCCTCTTGGGGTTTGATCCCTGGACTGCTAGGTTATACAGATCTGAAGCTACATCTAAAAAATATATGGCTAAAATATGTCACAAGATCATATCTAGGCTTGAAGGGTTGATCCCTTCACTAGATCCTCAAGCTAGAAGCTCAAGATATAGCTCCTTAATCCTCCTTTGAAGATTGCAGCTGCTACTACACAAATTCTCACAAAAAATGCATTGTAAAGGAAGGAGCCTCTCTATTTTTCTGCTAAGATATGAAATCTAGCTTAGAAATGATGGAAAAAAGTAACACAATGTGAAGGAATGGTCCTCCACTGGATTACTAGCTGAAATGCTAGCAACTTCCCTTCTCCCTTGGATCTACAAGAATGGACTGCACAATTCCTGATGAAAATGCTGTTGTTGGGAGATGAATATTAGATGGCCTGATGCCTGATATAGATATGAAGTGTTGGAAGGCTGATATTTAAGCTCAAGGTGATAGGATGAATCCTTCACTAGTTATCCAGCTGAAATACTGACGACAACCTCCTCCTCTCAAATTGATCTTCAAAAATGTGCAATTTCTAAATATAGATGTTCTACAGAAAGTAGGAACAATATGGCACCAATTCCTGGTGATGAATGTAGTGAAAACACTCTTCCTTAGAGATCACTCAAGGAAAGAGTTGGGATTCCCACTCGGGAACACCCTATGCTAAATAGCACTGCAGACTTAGCTAAACAACATAAGAGTGCATGGAATGTCAAATGGCAAATCCAGATCTAAACAAATTACAAATAAACAATCCAAAATCATGTCTCTAATGTTTCCTTCATCTTCATTATATAGTTTTTGAACCTTCCCATGCCTTGGCCCACCTCATAACTGCATTTTACATGTGGACATAGGCCTCCATGTTCACTGTGTTGTCTCTCCATGATCTCCATCACGTGTGAATGTAATGATCACCCTCTCCATCATGTGTGCATTAAATGCACTACTCCTCCATCATGTGTGCATTAAATGCACTACTCCTCCATCATCTCATCATGAATTCTCTATGATCTTACATTTTATTCCTTCCATGATCTTAGTTGACCGCTTCAACCTCCATGATCTTTCTCATTAATGAGACATGATCTCCACTCCTTTCACATTAAGTAGTTTCTCCACTACTCCATTATGTAGATATAGATCTAAAATATCCACATACACACATCAAAAGTGGATTTTATTTATCTTTGGGGTTTTTGGGTCCCTCCACCCTCTTATTTACTTAATTAATTAATTTTATTAAGAACTCTAATATTCCAATTATCTTGTGGAAAAATTAGGAATATTACAGTCCTCCCCTGCAAAATGTTGCTTGTCCTCAAGCAACTACAAAAGTGGATGCTACAGCAAACATCCTCCCTCCAAATGGCATCCTCATGTGGAAGGCCTCCCTATCTGTCACAATGTGTCATGCATGTCCAGCTCCAAAGCTGCCTCTCTAGAATGTCTAGAATGGCCTCCAACTAAAAAGTTAGATACCCTTCCTCATCAATGAATCTCCAAGTGGAAACCATATGATGAACAAAGATCTCCTATACACATGAGATACACAAAATGAATTGGTTCATTCCCAAAGTAGAAATTCCCAACTCATGAACTATATTTCCAACCCATGATACATAGAGTAGATTGAATTTATCAATGCTCATCATTAGCCATGTTGGCCATGTAGGATCCAAACATCACATAAACATAGTTAAAAATAAGTAGAGACATATGGATGAACATGAAAAATGTCAAACCATATTGTCCCAATAAAAACCAATGCAACAAAGCCTTCTGCTGCCATGCTAGATCATCATGAAAAAAAACAAGAGAGCCATACTCTCTCAAAAGAAGCCACCGCAACAATGCTTCATGTTTCCATGCCAAATCTGCATAAATATAGATATGAGAGCTATACTCTCTCAATAGAAGCCACCACAGAAATTTCTCTTGCTGTCATACCATATCATCATTGTACAAAATGTAGTGGCCATATTCTCTCAAGAGAAGCCACCTTAACAAGGCATCTTGCTGCCCAATCACATCGTCATCATACCATGTACAATGACCATAATCCCCCAATAGAAGCCAATGTTGTAAGGCCTCCTGTTGCCATCCTCCAACGATGTCATGCAATGTATGGGAAGAATTCAGTCCATACTCTCCCAATAGTAACCATAGCAACAAGGATTCTTGCTGCCACCTTACATCATCATGATGCAAGTCATGGAGCAACAATATAGTAATGGACATGTGAAATTTCCCATCAACATAATACAAACAAGCTCCCTTATGCCACATAATGTGAGAGTTATACTTTCTCCCAAACCCAAGTACATACATGAACATGAGATACATCCCAAACAGAAATACATGTAAAGACATGAGACATATCCCAAACAAGATTAAATACAAGGACATAAGATATATTATGTGATGTCCAAACTCTCTCATCAACAACCAAAGTAACCATGCCTTTTTCTTATGCATTATTCCAGTGATGTGCAAGGCATGAATAAGAAAAATATGATCCATTGGGTGGTAACCATACTCACCCAAGAGTAACCAACGCATCCATGCTTCTTTTTGGCCTATCTCATAGATTTGCAGGTGGTTTGGCAATCCCTTGCTCCACATCATCAACCATTCATCCAAATGGGGATGATGGATATCACTCTGCAAAAACTTGGTATCCTCCCATTGTAGGACACCAACCTCCTCAAACTGTTGAAGAACTTTTCACTCCATGATATGTTGAAGTGCACCTCCAAAGAGACCTCTCCATTAGATCTTATTCTCATCAATGGCCCCTCAAAACCAATAAAGTTCTGGATCTACTGCAAGTAGAAGTTTCTCTTTGATCCGTGAAATTCTCATTCAGAAAGTGTCATCTAGAAAGGAGAAAATATTCCTCATCACAAGGTGTCTACCATCTATCATCTTTTTCTCCATTTCTTCATTAATGAAGTTGCCATATGATTGCTCCCATAAGGAATGGGTCCTCTTCTTCTCACTGCTGCTCATTAACAGTGTTGTAGATCTGCAAGGTAAAACATATGTTGTCTCAAAGCAAGGCACAATGTTAAACTCATAGCCAGCCATTGTACACAGGATCATACTCATCCCATTTTCTGAAACTCTACATTTCAACTCAAAGGGTTGAATGTAGTTCATCACTGAAAAACTAGGATGGTTCTTCATCTCTTCCTTGATTAGATCAAGGGTCCTCTGTGCAGTGATATGATGCTACTCCAAATCAGCATGTTGTTCTAACCCTTGGTCATGCAAAAGCACTGATGGCATGTCCCCATAATTTTCAATAAGAGACACTGAAACAATATGAAATGAAAGTGGTTTCATACCTTGGATCAATTGATGTGTGGGAACCTCTTGCAAGACCACAAGAGTTCCTTCAATCAGAACAATAGTCCCTCCAATTGCTGGTAGTGATGGCTCCATCCCTATAGTTTTACTAGCGCTGGTATTTGTCTCCTCCTCATCATGCATCTCATCAATCATGCATGGGGCTCCAGAAGTCAAGAACTCAAGACCATCTTGCAAAGATGCAAGTGATCCTCCTCTTGATATAAGCACATCTGCAGTTGGTGGTGGTAGAGGCTCCTCCTCTTGAGTGATGATGAGAACATATTATCTTGAATCTTCATGCACTATCTGCTTGATGATGGGAGATTTCACTATGTGAGATGTCTCTAGTTTCTTTCTACCATATCTCTTCTTCAGTCTTTGGATAAAATCTTCATTAGACACTTTCTTGTGTGACAAGTGATTGAACCACCACTTTCTTGCTTCACCTTCTAGGTGCAACACTACAAACTTCACAGGCTCTCTTTCCAACATAGGATATTTCAGAAAGAATGTAAATAATTCTTCCCTCCAAGCCCTCAATGTGCTTGTGGAAGATCCATCAAATGTAGGCAAGAAGAATCTATGCCTCTTTCTTCTATTGTTGCTTCTAGATCTCCTCTCTTCTTTGAGTTGCAAAAATTGTTGGAGAGAGAGATTCTCCTTCAATTATCTAGGTTGTAACTTGTATTCAAACAGATATTTTCTTAGGGTCTCATGCCCCAAGCCTTCATCATATTCAAACTATTCCTCTTTCTCTGGTCTTCTTTGCTGCTAAAAATAAGTACTGGGAACTTCTTCACCCTGAAGCCTTCTCAGGGTTTCTCTTTTCCTTTCTATTCTTGTTTCATTGACCTCTTTAGAGAGATCCTTCATAGATCTAGAGAAATATGAGGCAAAACTTAATCCCTCCATAGTAGATCTCTACTATTTTATTTTCACATGTTGTCAAAATGTCGATAAGTTGAGCCAAAGATCATGCTCCGATACCATTGTAATATCCAAAAATGGAATAATGCATTGATACACAAACACAATATTTGTAACATAGAAAATGTACATGTAAGTTTATGATCAACATAGATATAGAAAAAATAGTTGAGCCATTTTATTCATAGGAGATGATTCAGTTACAATAGTGTACATAAATAAAGGTACTCTAACCAAAGAGATGGCCTAGAATGACCCTACAAACATGCTACAACAAGCACTGCGTAACTGGAGAGCTGCTGAAAGAAAATATTGTGCTGTCCCTTCAACAAATGATGTACATATGACTGCTGTTTGAATAGGGAAATGAAAATATATGGAAATCTGGAGCTCTGCTGATGCCAATATTCTAGATCTAGGCTCTATGATGGTAACCCAAGATAACCCAGAAAGGAAATTCCAGATCTATGAGATTGGAAATTTACCCTCTTGGGGTTTGATCCCTGGTCTGATGGGTTATGCAGATCTGAACCTACATCTGACAAATATATTGCTGAAATATGTGACAATATCAGATCTAAGCTTGAAGGGTTGATGCCTTCACTATATCCTCAAGCTAGAAGCTCAAGATCTAGCTCCTCAATCCTCCTCTGAATATTACAACTGATGCTACACAACTGCTCACAAAAATTGTGCTATAAAGGAAGGAGACTCTCTAGCCTACTACTAAGATATGAAATGTAGCTCATAAATGATGGAAACAATGAATACAATGTGAAGGAATGGTCCTCCAATGGATTACTAGCTGAAATGCTGCAACTTCCCTTCTCTCTCGGATCTACAAGAATGGACTGTGCAATTCCTGATGGAAATACTACCGCTGGGAGATGAATATTAGATGGCCTGATGCCTGATATAGATCTGAAGTGTTGGAAGGCTTATATTTAAGCTCAAGGTGATAGGATGAATCCTTCATGAGTTCTCCAGCTGAAATACTAAAGATAACCTCCTCCTCTCAAACTGATCTTCATAAATGTGAAATTTCTAAAGATGGATGTTCTACAAAAAGTAGGAACAATATGGCATCAATGCCTAATGATGAATGTAGTGAAAACATTCTTCCTTATAGATCACTCAAGTAAAGAGGTGGGATTCCCGCTCGGGAACACCCTGTGCTAAACAACACTACAGACTTAGCTAAACAGCATAAGAGTGCATGGAATGTCAAATGAAAAATCCAGATCTAAATAGATAAAAAATCAATAATCCAAAAGCCTATCTCTAATGTTGCCTTCATATTCATTATATAGTTTTTTAGCCTTCCCATGCCTTAGCCCACCTCATAACTGCGTTGTACATGTGCACATAGGCCTCCATGTTGACTGCAATGTCTCTCCATGATCTCCATCATGTGTGAATGTAATGATCACCCTCTCCATCATGTGTGCATTAAATTCACTACTCCTCCATCATCTCATCATGAATTGTCTATGATCTTACATTTTATTCCTTCCATGATCTTAGTTGACTGCTTCAACCTCCATGATCTTTCTCATTAATGAGACATGATCTCCACTCCTTTCACATTAAGTAGTTGCTCCACTACTCCATTATGTAGATTTAGATCTGAAATATCCACATACATACATCAAAAGTGGATTTTATCTATCTTTGGGGTTTGTGGGTCCCTCCACCCTCTTATTTACTTAATTAATTAAGTTTATTAAGTACTCTAATATTCCAATTATCTTGTGGAAAAATTGGGAATATTAAACACCAATGGTATGGTGTTGTAACCTCATAGGTAACTCCTCGATCTGGACGTCTGGTATACAAGGAGTCAATCCCTCCACATGTTGTTGCAACTCAGCAAGAGTCTCAACTAAATCCAAATCCTGTAGGACTGCTCTTCCAACAGTCCTCTCTGTTGTTTCTCTTGCGTGTTGTGCATGAACCACTAGTCGAATGGTACCTACATCTGCATACATAAAAAATATTTAGTTTAGTCTTGGAAACATCAAAAAACACAAAAATATGTAAAAAAACCCCAAAAAACCAAAAACATGGTCAAAATTTTACCTATAGCACCCCATTGAACGCCAACTAGTAAAATCAAATTTGGATCTCTATGGAAATCCATCCCTACATATGTATTCTCCTCGATGAAGATATTCTGTCTTCGGAGCCAACTAAAGTCTGCAGTGGAAAATGATATCGATTACTAACCAACATGTCTAGCCATCAGCTTGACCCACTGCTGCATCCATGGATCTCTAGGACCAGCTAATCCCAACGTCACATGTTGTGGTTGCATCAATGGAACTCGCTCCAAAACAAAAGTGATCAAAATTGACCCATAACTGAAATTTTTGGTCTTACCACTTTTTACCTTGGTCATTTGTTCTTTCATCTGAAGGAGTATTGCTTCAGCTCAGTTGAACACGGTTGGCTCGAGACACTCAAGCACATACTGCATGTATGATCTATTTGCGACATGTAGTGTCATGCTGCCAGTTATTTTTGTGATAGTGAATAGGAGAGTGTGCAAAGGCATATCATACACATATTTGATATTTATCTTTCCATCTTTACTAGGCTCAGTTCCTGGTTGACAACATTAACAGATGTAGTCCTTTTGTTTCACCACCACGCGCAGAGTCTGCAAGGGAAATGGGGGCACCATGTGTCGACAAACCTATGAGAAATTAAATATGATTGACCAATATTGGGAGAAATTTTTTCCTAATGTAAAATGCTTGAATTTCTGGGTCCCATGAATGGATCAAGAACTGCAATAGTTCCACAATGTTGCCTCATTCCTGACAATCAGAAGTACTTGAGCAACCCACAATCTCTGAGGGCTCTCACAGTGCTAGGATCATTTAGGGAAACCATATCCTGGTCTTCATGTTCTCATTCTCACCATATAATTAACATTCTGATCTGATGAAATTCTGAAATCACGCCATAGGCTAAGTTAGGATCCATTTCATGCAAAAAATTGGGAAGATTTTGGGCAGAAACAAAGATACAACTTTCTGAATTGCGCCCAACGCACCCCTCAGTGAGACAAAGCGTTGCATAGGAATTGGGCCTCTTTCTAGCCTCTCTAAAATGCACTTTTCGAAATTCAAGGGTATGTTGTCCCCGGGGCATTGTATATTTACCCTAGGGGCCCCAAAAACCTAAAAAATGTGCATGAAACTGAAAAATAATGCATTCAATAGAAAGAGGAGGGTAAGATCTTCTACCTTGTCTAGATGGCACGAGAAATGATCCACAAAATCTGTCACAATCAACGGCTGAAGTTCGAGGGTAAAACAAGCTGAGAGCACTAAAATCCAAATGGTAAAAGTGAAATGGTAAAAATGACTTGGTAATTTCTTTTTGATTAATTTATGCATATTTAATGAAACGACTATGGTTTTTACCCATTTTTACTATTTTAAATAGGTATTGTTAATCCATTTGATGTTTCTTTGAGTAGGTTTGTAGCTGATTATAGTGAGTTATTCATGCATGATCGTGAAATGAGATATTGACCACAAAGCACAGTTTTATCTCTTTTTAGAGCTTTGTTAAACATGCAAAAGGAATTCAAAGCATACTTTTATCCTCTTTTTTTGAGCTTTGTTAAACATGAAAAAAGAATTCAAAGCGCACTTTTATCTCTTTTTCAAGCTTTATTAAATGCAAAAAAGGAACCCCCCATGGAGTTCTCTTTCAACTCTTTTCAGACTCTCTAAATATTGAAATATTGTCAAGCGCTTGTCCTTTCAGGCTAGTTAAAGGAATTGAAATGACATCTACTCGGTATAAGTTTAAACCTTTTCCGAACTAAGATAGATTATGATTACGAAAAAGGAAAACCGTAGTCAAACATGGCTAGGAGTTTCTATCAGGTATTATTTTACGCTTTTTTGGATCTAAGGGACTATTATACGAAAAATAACTTGTGTAGTTTTATTTTTAGTCCCTTTTTCAAACTCTCTAAACATGAAAAAGGACCGAATTCTCACTATCGTTAGACTCGTTAAAGCATCAAATAGCGACGGACTTGTCCATCATGAAAATATCAAGTTTCACCTTCGCTAGACTTATTATGTTATGATAGTTTATGTGATGAGTATGGGATATGCCTCCCTCATAAATTCATGTACAAGATGAACATATATCATGATGTAATGTATATTAATTGATGCAGGTCATTGTCCACTTCAGTCCCTCCTCATCACGTCTTAAATAAAATCATTTAACATTTCATTTTTTATTTCATGCTTTAGGGGGCAGTTGTTATAGGTTTATTTTGGCATCATCCAAAAACACATATCAGTATTCATTAGGTTCTATCATACTCTAAATTGGTTGCTACATGCCCTAAACAAGTCATCACATTGATGGTATTCCTTCATGAAAGTTTCACTTCTTAGATGTCAGTTGAAGTGCCCTATCAAGCCATCAATGCACCCCTAGACAGCTATAACTTCTTTGTAGAGAATCTACTCCCATGCAAGGCTGTGTTGCAGAGGATATAGGCCCACTTTGGAGTGTGTTGGTTGGTTCGGAGAAAATTGTTCATTGGATTCTGGGAATCTCCCCGACTTCTAGTGACTTCTAGAAGTTGTTCCAACTCTCACCTCATCTAATAGCCTCAAATTTGGAACCCATGAAGTCATTAAACCTCTTATCCTCCTATTCCCATGAACAAGGAAACCTATTCATCCATTTTTAGGAAATCCATTCAATGACTCATTTATTTCAAACCACCTTCATCTACTTATAAATAGAGCATTGAACATAGTGCACAAGAGAGAAAGAATTTGTGTTATGTAGAGTTACGTTGGTGAAATATCAACTCTTGAAGGTGTGTGCATATACTGTGATGATGTTGGATTGTTGATTCTAGATGATATGAGGATGGGACTCAAGCTGTATGAATGACGGTGAATCGATCAACTAGTTGTACTCTTCCTTCTACTTCATAATAAATACATTTGTTCCTTTCCTAATGCACGTGTCAATGATGTTATATGTGTATTAATGAGTTTAATTGATTCAATTTATTTAAATTTAATAGATCGTATTGCCTTTATGTTGTTTTATGTCTTCCATTTTCCATGGTAGTTATCAATCAAGCGAGTTAAGCTTGATTGAGAGCAACGAAAGAGACGAAGGGAGGCGAGGGAAAGCGAACATATTACAAGTAGTTTTCTCTCCCTTTATCTATTCACTTTAGGGAAATGTTCAAATGTCTTTCTTTCTATTGTTCTAAGTGACCCACCCACTTAGGGAAAGCATACTTATATGTAGGTTTGTACTTCCATGAAATAGATCTCATCAAGCGTTGTGTATTCTATGTTTTATTTTCCGTGTTTCTTTCCCTGCAATTGATCTTTGTACAATACCCTTTCATTGAATACCACATCTCTACTCCTGATGATTTTATGGTTTTCATAATCATATAAGTGATAACCAAAATCATTTACACCATATCCAATAAAGGTACACTTCTTTTAATTTTCGTCAAGATTTGTTATGTTTTCTTTATTAATATGGACAAATGCTTCACAACCAAAAGTATTTAGAAATGTGTGGTGTTATCACCCTAGTAATTTCTAAAGATTTCGGGATTTTAATTTTTAGTTTAAGAAAACCAGGGGTAACCACAAACCTACTTTGGAAATTTAGGATCTAGCCTTCCTAAATTTCAAAGAGGGCTCTCTCTTTATGATTTAACTTTGTTTTGTTTAATGTTTTAAGCTAGTTATGATAGAAGAACTGGTTTTGGTTTTGAAATGTTTGGTGGAAAATAAGATTACTTAAAGACAAATTAAAGAGGGATCTACTAGTCCATTGGGCTACGGAGTCAAAGTCTAGCAATCAGAACTAGAAAGGCAAGGCCAAAAGGATGATAATGTATTCAGGGCAAGGTAGATAACCCTAAGAGATTTGGATAGATTGTTTTGATGAAATGGCTTGCTTCGGGATAAAGGGAAATGAAGGATCCTTTGATCCAGAAAAAGAGGAAGGAGGCAGGGGTCAAACGGGACTAGGAGAAATTAAGAATTCCTAAATCCGGAAACCAGCAGAAAACATTTAAATGATTAAGTAGTTAAGACAGGGAGTTTTTACACTAGTCCTGAAGTAATACTCCTAATTAATCATTAAGATTGAACAACATATATGAAATTGTATGTAACTCAGAAAAGGAAACAATGACAGAAATAAAGTACTTTACTCTTCAAATTATCGCATGAATCATGAATTATGAAGTCCAATTGGCTATTTTCCAGACTGCTGTGTTGAAATTAACACATGTGAGCCTCCAACATACCAGAAAAATGTCTATAATGTTCTTAGCAATTTCATTCCACACTAAACACTTCACAAACTGAAGTATTTATACAAATTTTTATTACAAATATCCTAGAGAGATCTAGGAATAGTTCTAGGAAATATAAAATATCTTTACACATTAAGAGGGACAACTGCTTAACAACTTTAGCAAGTTGTCCTCTTATCTAGAAAATATAGAACTAATCATATCTAACAAAAACTATTTGTTGAATAGTTGTCCATGCTTGCTGGCACATTGAAAAGTATCTTTTGGAAGATGACTTAACTGCTACTCTTTCCACTTATACTCCTTAACACTGTATTTCATCTTTGATGTTATTTCAAGCTACTTATTTATCATTTTACTGTTGTAAAAAAGGAAATTATAGCAGTCAAAATCAATTGGCTGTTGTTTTTCTCTCTGATACACTTTGACTCTGTTCTTTCACCCTGATACTCTTTAAACTGATATTTTAACCTTTAACTGTTATAAAAAGAGACTTCTCAGCAGTAAAAAATCAAAATGAAATAATTTTTTTATTTGTTTCCTCCTCAAATTGACTGTTTCACCTGCACTTTCTTTCATTGTTCTACTTCTTTGCTGCTACAACAAATTTGTAAAAGTCTGACATTGTTCAACATCTAGTATTTTTACACTTTTTAATTTTCTGAAGTTCTCATCAACATCAGTATACTTGGAAAAATTTGGTTTGATAACAAATAGATGCTTGATTTCATGTTGAAGAAAAACAAGTCTTCAATATACTGGAGAACAACTTTCCCTGTTGGAGAGCCCTATGGCAGTGGATTTTTGACCTGTTCTTTGGCATGATCCCTTATATTTTTGTCATAATCCTTTTGGTCCATTAATTTATCATTGACAACATGGATTTCTGGAATACCAGCTTGTCTTAGCATAGTGTACTTTGCTAAAAACTTGGCAATGGAAACATTCATGGCATCACATTTTTCTTTCAAGTTGTTCATTAGAGTTTTCTTTGTCAAAACTTTCTTGATTTGCAATATAGTCTCTATCCTATCCTGTATCTTCAATTCATCTAGCTTTGTCCTGTTTTTACTGTTTAATAAAGTAATTAGCTTTAATGCCTGTGCTGGTTTGTCTACTAATCCTTCTATTATCTTTTGTATTTCCACTTGTGCTGCTAGAAGGAGGTCTCTCTGTTCATATATTATTTGAATTGATGGCCACTGCAGATGTATAGCCTCAATTATATTGGTCCATAAGTAATTTCTTATATAAGAAATTTGTGTAGTGAAACTTAAATCTTTTTGAAGGCTTTTGATTTGCTCTTCAAGTCTCTTGGCCTTTTGTTCATAATTATTGGCATTAATCAATGTTGCTTTGTTAGATACTTCCATATTTTGAATCTTTTTCTTCAAACTGTTAATTTCATTATTTTTCAGAGACATTTCCTCCATTTCTTTGACTATCTGCCCTACCTCATTTATCTATTGTACCTATGATGTTGAGGATTCTGTATTGGAGGTAGTAGCTGGTTGCACTGACACTGCAGTTGCTAGTGGCTCTTTTGGTGCTAACTTTTCTCCCAGTGTAGACGGGATAGCAACAATAATAATAGATGTGACTGTAGGAATGGTGGAAGTATCAGTTTCCTTCACAGTTTCTTTTTCTTTCATAAGTATATCCATTTGACTTTCCATATATTATATTTGAGCAGTTAGCTTTATGATCAACTGCATCATATCCTCTTTTTCCTTCTGTTCTTGAAGTATCTCATTACTCTGTGGGTGCTCACTTTGAGGAATTTTTAACTGTTTCCTTAAAGCAGCAATATCATCATTTTTCTTCTTGATCAATACTTCAGTACCTTGCACATTTGATGGGTCAACTCCTATTTGTAAAATCAAATCTTCTAAGGCCTTGATCCTTAAATCTTTGGCATATAAAGAGCCTTTGTCAAGTTTCATTTGGTCTTGCATGTTGATAATGGTATTTTGCAAATTTGTCACACTCATGGCTTTTGTTACCACAATAGAATATAGCATTTCAGAGCTATGTCTATGGAATTATATTTGATCAAGTTCATGCACCTTTTCAGTATCTACTTCAAATTCAACTTTTTTGTAGTCAGCCACTGTTTTTGGAGTTGAAGTAGTTGGTTGTAAATATGACAAGATCATTTTATTTGAGGAGTAATCAAATGTTGTAAGAAACTTGTTCTGATTTCCTGGCTTCTATTTGAGAAATTGAGAATAAATCTCACCTTTTATTTCCTCATTCCTTTGTTTGATCTGCTTATATCTTTCTTTGATGTCCAAATCTTTTTCTTCTGTTGTTTGAGAAGAAGAAGCTTCTATATTAACCTGCTTTTCAATCATCTGAGTGTATGATTCTTTACCTGTTTCTTGTTATCTTTCTATCTCTGTTAAAGTCTCTTTAATTATCTCAGTGGCTTCATCATTGCTGACTTCTATTTCATTGGTATCTTCAGCCTCAATAATTTTCTCTTTCCCTATGGAACCAAATCTGAGCCTTTTGTTGCAGATGATTTTGAACTTAGTATCTGTAGTAGTTGCTGTTGTGTAGGCTCCCTCATCTCCGCCTCTTTTGTTTAAATATTCTGGATATTTAGAAGTTACCACAGCAAGTGTGGTGTCCATTTTTCCTATTGGTTGTTCATTTGCAGCTGCATCTACCAATGTATTTTCTGCCCATTCTGTCTGGTTAGAAAACTTCTCAATATCAGGCTTTGGCTCATGTATAAAAGGAGGCAGCTTATTTTTAACCCTTATACTATTGAGAAGACCTTGAGGGTCATAATTCCAAGGGAAACTCACTTGAAATTTCAGCTCTGACAATCTTCTTTCTATCTCCTTATCAGCATCTCTATTATTCACTATGAAGGGACCAATCTGATTTTTTAATTTGAACTGGGTCTTATTTTTGGAAGCCATGAAATTGATAGCATCAGAATTCAAAACCTGTCTCAAATACTCTAAATCAAAGACTCTGATTGTCAAAAACTTAGGTAATTTGTATGGGAGCATATTGGTTCCAAATATTCTCAATTCAGTGTGTTTCTCATACAAGTACCAATCTCCCATTTTAAATTCCTCTAATAGTTGTAATATTCTTTTCATTTCGTCACTTACCCTAGGCTGTTCTGATTTATGTATAAAATTCATAGCTGGCCTGACGAACAAATCTGTAAAATCTGTGTAGTTGTATTCATTTCCTTCTTTTCTCAATATTGATGTCCAAAAGACAACTGATAGAGGCTGGCCCTCTACATTCATTTTCTGTAATGCTATTGGAAAGTGATCAACTTTTGAGAATAATAACAAGTGAAATAAATAGGAAGAATACCTGAATACCCCTTCAGTGGGTAACTTGGTCAATTGATAATGTATGGAATTAGCTATAAACCTAGAAAAGTCAAATATCACAGCAGGAGGTTGACCAGGAGACAAGGTAGAAAAAAACCCAAGGATGGACTCATCAGTAAACTCATCAGTGAAATAGCCCAATATGAAGGATAACATATAAATTATATGCCTAGAACCCTCTAGAAACTTGGAAGTGGAATAGGGAGGATTCATCTTTGGAATATCCACATGACTAGGCATGAAGTTCTGAAAAATCATGAATCTTTTGGGAAAATCCAATCCCAAATATAGTTGTGTTAATGCTTCAATGGACAGGGGAACTACCCTAGGGTCAAACTGAAGTTGTAACATTTCATTAATAGACTCTGCAGTGATAGAAAATAAAATCTCCCTATCAGCATTCACAATTGCTCTTTGGTCTCAAACATAGCACTTCTGACACAATCTTACCAAGTCTTGACCAGTATGTGCTATTGGGATTACATATTTGGGTAAATTTGTATCCCAGAGAGGCATTTCTTCTTTGTCTAGGAACTTTTCATGAAACCAATTGTGAACTTCTAACAAGTTAAATTCTACCACTGGGTCTATAATTTTATAATCTACATCAACCAAGGGGATGATTTCTTCAGTAGACACTGGTGGCTGAAGGGGGGTTAACAGTCACAGTGGTTTTTGCAGTGATTGTAGGAGTAGATTTTGGGGTTTTTACTGCTTCAGACTTGGGAGGTTTGGATCCTCTAGGTTTGACAGGCTTGGAGCCTCCAGCTTTAGGTGTCATTTTATTTTTTGTCATTTTGAGATAACTAAAGCAAGATTATACAATTTGCTATAGTTTATTTTTCTTCAACAGAGGGTAATTGAGCAATTTTATAGGCAAAGATGATGTCAGTGGGCAATTCAATGCTCAATTAGGAATTTAGGACATAGACCATAGGTTTTAAGATAGAAAACACAGGTTTTCTAAATGATTGTGACTGTAAAAGGGATTTTTTAGATATTCTGTAGGTTTAAAAACCTTTTTGAACCGTGGAAATAATCTTTCAAGGGTCTCGGACTGAGAATTTGGCTAAAAAATGAGGTTTTCTGTAAACAACAACTTTTGGGAAAAAATTGCGAGGGTTTGCCCTCTTTTTTAAAGGTTTCCGACACTAGGATGGACAAATTCACTCTTTATAGCTCAATTAGTTTCAAATTGGCGGTTTAAATAGTGAATTTTGCAGGCTGAAATGTCGAAAAATACCTTAAATGCAAGTATTTGGGTAGTCAAAAGGGTTTCTAAAATTTGTTGTAAGTCGAAGTTGAGCTCTGGTTCGATGGTAGGATCTGAGCAAGTCTTTATCAGTCTTGAATCAGGAAATCAACAGTGAATACTGCTTTGAATGGGAATTCAAGGCTTCAAAACGTAGTGGGTAGCTTTGATAACAGCGGGAATATGTATAACTAGTCGGATGCGACTTTTAATACATCAGAATACACATATAACATCAATAAAACTTATAACAAAGGTTTTAACCTTTACCATAAATCTTTAAAAACGAAATAACTGTGAGTCAAATCACTGGTAGGAGTGGTTTTCTGTTTGCGAACGTGAAAAACCATAAGTGGGTTTCTCGCTGTCATTGGGCAGTAAGTGGTTTTACTTAAAACGAACGTGAAAAGCCATAGGTGGGTTTCGTGCTGTCATTGGGTAGTAAGTGGTTTTACTTAAAACGAACGTGACGCAATCAGATTTGGACACGTCATAGGAGGCGATAATGGGAAAACTTCCCATTTCGCACTCGTTTGGGCGTTTGGCAAACGTTTGGTTTGTGAGCGCGAAGATCATCATCCACCGTTGGATCTTTGGAAAGGGAGCGAACGACCGAGATATGATGGGAAGTTGCGGTCGGGTAGATGTGGGATCGGGGTTCTTTATAATATGGTGTCGGATTAAAATATAATAAAACCTTTTTACAAAATACTTTATAACCAAGGTTTTAATATATAAAGGGTTAACTATATATGGGGGTATATGTTTCCAAAGGGTAAAAAAATTGGCGGTGATATATATACAAAGGGTTTATATATATGGTAAAATGCACGTGAGGCGGGGTTAATATATGATTTAACCTAGGTCAACTTTATGTATAGCATAAGGCTATTACATATCGGGGAGAAAACATGGGAAAGGTTTAACCATTTAAGAGATTTAAAATCTTAGTTGCATATTGGTAATACAGTAGGTTAAAAGGTGATGTGGGGAAAAATTTAATGAGTATATTACAGAGGCGAGGGGGTTGCTTTTGTAACAAACTATATCCTATCGTAACGCTTAGGATAAACATGGAATGGGCACTATTTTTGGGGTTTTCAACACATAGGATATGTATGAATGCAATATTCTCCTTTTTGTTTTATTATATAGTTTTATACTTTTTGAGAGGTATATAACCATAGGAGGCGGGGTATTTATATAATGTTAGTTTTATGCCAAAGGGGGTATAATTGGGATTTTTTATTTAAACATGTGGATAATTAATTTTGGCAAAAAAACTTGTAATAGTGGGGTTTTGGGAATATTTAAATACAAGGGGTTATATTAATAGGATAAGGTATTTTATAAGGAATTAATAAATAAGTTAGAAGTCAATATGACCAAGGACAATGAAAAACACCAAAATATATTCATATGACTAAGTAAAGTGATAATGTAAAAAGCAAAGCTTTATCATTTATAACTTGACCACTTTGACCTAGAATATAATATTTTTGGAGGGTTTTTATGTTTTTATGAATGAAGGAGATTAATCAAAAGGGAATTTTCTTTTTCATTAAGTAAAAGGTCTTTACTTATGAAAGTGTAATGGATGAATGTAGGGTAAATGATGATAATTAGGGATTAATATAGGTATTCAACACTTTTAACTTAACAATCATTGAGCCTTGGTTCCGGTCCCAACAGAAGTTAGAGAAATGCTCTGAGCCTCTTTGACTGAAAGTCTAGAATGCATAATAACTATATGGGATGGGAAATTAGTTATTTTTGCCCGGTAATGAATATTACAATGATTTTCCCACCTTTTTATACCTACCCAACTTTAATCTAACATTTTTTCTTCCATTTTGCAGGTGCATTTGAGCTAGCAACCTTGAACATTTTATTCTTTTTGAAAGCATAAAAACTATCTAAATCTATCTTATATCATCCGAGGGCTCAGATTAAACTGATGAACTCCTCTTTATTCTCTACCTATATACTGATTAGTCAGGATTAAACTGTCTGACTAATCTTTATTCACTATCTACAACAATCAAATTGAAACATGACAAGTCAAGATTGAACAATTCAACTCATCATGGTTTATGGCATTTATTGACACTCTGCCATAATCATCAGTAACAAAGTAAAAAGTAGTGGCATTTGGACTTGCACACTTTCATGTTTTATTTCTTTTTTCTTTGGAGTATTTTATTTTTTCTAAGTCCTTTGATTTTATTTTAGGACTTTACCCTCTTTTTTATTTATTTATTTATTTTCTTTTTTTATTTTTTACAAAATATGGGAAAACAACTTGCAGAAAGCAAGGTATGTACATATTTTTACATGAATATCATAAGTCAATTCCAAATTATGAATCCTATACTTATAGGACCCTAACATTTGGTTTACCTTATTGCCTCTCCATGCCTCCTTTATAATACTACCATCTAAGGAAATTTAAGGCCCTCATTTTATTAGATAAATAATAGTATCTAAAGAATATTTCCAAAATTTTAAAGGCAATCTTGCATGCAATCTCATACACCTTGCACACTCCATGATTGTTCTGTTCATCCTTTCTGACACACCATTTTCTTCTGGTGTTCCTAGAAATTTCATCTCTCTATGAATTACATGGTCTGAACAATAATTATCAAACTCCTTGCTACATTATTCACCTCCATTACCTGATCTAAGAAAATTCAAATTCTTTTTTGTCTCATTCTCAACCAAATCTTTCCATTTCTTAAAATTATCAAAGACATCAGATTTATTTCGAATACAATAAACCCAGGTTTTCCTAGTTGCATCATCAATAAAAGTAACATCATAGTGAGAGCCACCTAGAGATGATATTTGAGGAGGTCCCCATACATCTGTGTGCACAAGTTATGATATTTAACTTTTATTTTCTTTCCCAAATCTGAGAAATATGACTCTCTATTATTTTCCATAAACACAATTCTAACATAAATCCATATCAACATGTTTCAAACCTTGCAACAAATTTCTTGAGTGAATAATTTGCAATCCCTTCTCACTCATGTGCATGAGCCTATGATGCCACTGTGCCATATCTACTCTTGTGGAGTTTAAATTCATTAGTAGAATTAGAAATACCATTGCATAAATACAATATACCAAGCTTTTCTCCTTTTTTCTATTACAAGGGCTCCTTTAGTGACCTTCCATCTTTTTTCTGTAAATGTAGTTACACAGCCTTTTTTTTCTGCATAAGACTAATTTCTATTATATGGTACAAAAATGGTACATTCAAGCTTCGTGACTGAGGTTGTTGAATTAGCCAACCCCGGCTGGAAAGAGATAATTCAAAAATTCAAAAATGGGGATTTCCCTCGCGGGGAAACCAGCCCATAGAGAGTTCCGCAAAACATAGAAAGAGATGCCCCTAATGGGGAAACCAGCTATTAACAGAATATCCAAAAAACTAAGTTTACAGTACAAAAGAAAAGTAATCATAGAAACTATAGCAAGGCTATTACAGGAAAAATGACCTCCTCATAAGCTCAGAGGAGAAGGTAACATGGAAGGAAGAAAATGACCTAACCAAGACCCATTTTTTCCAAGGTAACGCACCCTAGAAACAGCTAGGCAGAGTTATAGTGCACCCTATCCATGCAAAGTGAGCGTTAATGCCTATGGTAATGCTCTGTCTTGCCCAAGGGGCAGCGTTATCCATGTTTGAATGTGAAAAGGGAAATATCTTGCGGAAAACTGACTAGAATTTCCAGCTCTTCCTCAGAAAGAGTCAGTTCAAAAATAGAAACTAATGGCACAAACCTTTTATTAGGCATTTCCAAACACAACTGAACTCCTATGGAGGGAAAAAGCAAAGAAAAGTGAGGACACATCTAGATCTTTCCCGATTTGAACTGGTTGAAAGAGTTGGTAAGGTTTGTCCTCTCCATTTCCTATAAATTGGAGATGTGGGCTCTTGGTCTAAGGTCAAAGGTTTGATTATATGTGGAGCATAATTTCATTGTTGTAGTGTGAGGCTTGAAGATCAGCGAGGTCCATTGAGGACTTTCTACCTTGAGCATCATCACACTTAGAGATAGAGAAAGAGAGAGAGGAATTGGAAGGATGAGGAGGGCTTGGTACAGCTAACAGTTGTAATCCTCCCTTTTATAAATCAATAGAACTATATATGTTTTTTCCATTCGATGCATCAGTGTCACAATTGTTGTTCATTTGTCTATGTAGCATCATATGAATGACTTAGATCTGCATAGTTATATACTAGTTTAATTGTTAGAAAGCTATAGTGTTGTGAGGATTACACAGGTGCTTTGATTGGTTGCAGGATCTAGATTTGGAGCCAGTGAGGAAGGACTCCTACCCCGCCGCTTAACGCTCTCCATAGGATCTGTCATCCACAAAGAGGTAATCATTATAAATATTGTATGCACAAGTATGCAGTAGCTTTGGAACTTTACATCTAATCTCACAGTCTGCCTCGGGCACTGGAAAGCCCTGAGAGGGATACCCAATAACCGCCACCCAAGCATATTACCCTATAGCAGAAATGATGACTCCACTAGGGAGTAAACCCCAAGTTTCCGAATTATTCCTATGACTTTACCTCTTTCCCTTTGTTCACATATCCTTCTGATCAGTTCATATGCTTAGGAATCATCTCAGTAGCTCACAGAGTCCAAAATAGACCCTACCTAGCCATCTGTACAACTTTACCTTGAGTAAAGCTTCCTCTGAGAGGGTTTTAGTGCATTATAACGCTGCTTATGCTTAGATACAGTGTGTTAGTCTCACCATTAACGCTCTGTAAACTCTGCTTTCCAACGTTATTGTTATCACTCAGAAAAAATGAAGCATCATTTGACAAATTCATATAGGTTGATGTGTCAAAGGTAGGGTTATAGGTTTCATTTTTAATTACTTGGTCAAGGAAATTTTTTTATTTTTCTTATTAAGCTTACCCTAAGGTCTAAACCCGCTCTCTTTCAAATCCCCTCATGTCACGTCACTCATAATTTTCTGACAGTTTTCATTTCCCAAGGTTTTAACACCGAAATGGTCATTTTAGCCAAGAAAACGCAATTTCGTAGCGAAATACATTGAGAAATTTCACTTTTCGCTACGAAACTATGGATACTTTCATAGAAAAAATGCCCAAAAATACACTAAGAATGCTAGAAAGTGAGGCTTCTTGTCTGTCATGTCAAATTAATTGTTCGGTGTCAGAAAATCATTTGAAAGGGATAAGCTAGGTACCATTCGAGTCAGTTAGGGTAAAGATCAAGATACATGGTCAGGGTTGAAGTCATCATCACCATTTTAAGCATGTATGAGTCATCATTGTGTTATGAGTGGGCATCGAACTTCAAAATCTTTCCAAATTAAGTCATTTCTCATTCATCATTCCTTATTTGCGTGATATTGAGCTCTGGAGAACATTTCATTAAGCCAAAGTTGTGGCTGGTATTTTTAAAGGTTGTAGATATCAGTGATCAAGTGAGACAGAGAATTATCAAGTGAGGCAGAAAATTATCAAGTGAGGCAGAGAAGACACTAAAGAAACTATGGCTGTAAAAAGAAAGACAAATAAGGGTGGCCAATGTCTCAGATATAAATCTGATCAATGAAGACCCTAAAATTGTAGAAGTCTTCAGAAGGATAGGATCTTTATAGTTTTTTGAAAGACTACAAGGCTGCCATGTACATATTTCCAAAGAATTTTCTCTAAATTTTAGTGGAACAACTACTAAAGTGGGGATGTTGAATCTCACCATTACACCAGAGGTCATTGCAGCAACAACAGGAATTCCAAGGGGATAAGAGAAATGGTCCCAAAGGGTTCAAATTCAACATGGAGGAGTGAAAAGAGTTTATCAGGCCAGAAAACAGTGAAATGGACCTTACAAATGCCATTCCAAGGAGCTGCATGAAGGATGACTACTAAAAGTTGCTGCTTATCATCCCGAAATATTTCACGTGTGAAGGGAGATACCACAAAGTCTATTCTTACCATTTCAATCTTCTCCTACACTTTTCTGGTGAGATATCTCTTGATCTGCCTTTCTATTTACATAGAAATTTAGCAAAAATGGCAGATTAGGTCCAACCAAAATATGAAGGAAATGAAACCTCATTGTTTCATCATGGTTTAATAAAATTGCTGGTTTTATATGAGCTCCAAAGACGAGGCAGAGATTGGTCTTCTTTCCTATTTTTTATTAGTTTTGAAATGGATATCCTTACCCCTACAAGAACTCCTAAACCTAGGGGTATCCCATCACCATTAGTGGCAGAACCAGCAAGAGTAGATAAAAGTGAACCAGTCATGATGGAAACAGAGCAATTGCAAAGTTTTGATACACCCACTATCCCACCTGCAAAACAAAATTCAATAGTGATCAAACCTATAAAACAAGAACAAGCTCTGAGTAAACAAGGAAGCAAAATGATTACAAGGAGTCAAACAGTGGCTTTAGAAGTCAAAAAAGTGGCTAAAAGAAATTTAGAAGAGATACTACATGCCATTGATATAGAAGAGACTGCTATAGTCCAGGCTGAGGATATAGATGAAGGTGGACAGAAACTCAAGAAAGCTAAATTTGCAAAGAAGCTGGAGGTTGAAGGTGAGGATGTAGGTTTTATGTTCTAGGCTAGGAAGCCCATGACAAGGCATGCTAGAAAGCTATTGGAGAGCAGTAAAGAGATTCATCCACCCATTGACACAGTCCATCTACCACAAGACATCATTGACCTTTCATCACCTATAGAGAAAGATCCAGTTAGCAAGCCAAAGAAAGGAAAAGAGAAAGTAATTGAAAAAATAGAGTTTGAACTCCTTGAAGAATAGTTGAAGTTGGCTAATCATGAAATAGTTGTCATGAAGAAGGAGGCAAGGAAACATAATATCCAGAAGATTCAGTTTGAAAATATGAAAGAGGTCAGGGAGGAGCAAGTTGACATTGTATCAAAGACCCTAGACAACACACAACAATTAATCAAATGGACTATTCCATTCAGAAAAGAGGTTAAACATGTCAGAAGAATGAACTTGCATTTGAAATATACCAACAAAAATTTGAAGGATCACGTTAAATACATCCAGGAACATCTAGAACTAATCCATGAGGAGTTGGAGAAGAAAGGCCTTAAAATGACAGTAGTTGAGGAGCCAATGGCTCAACTCATCATCAATGAGGAAAAACACCTCAAGACTCATAGTTTGAGCTGGTTTATGTTTTTAAAGATCAATGCATGTTAGAAACAATTTTTTTACACCTGGAAAGTGTATTTTTGAAGCTAGACAAAAATCTGGAAAAAAACATAGTTTTCAGTAGTTTTGTAGCATTTCCTAGGCTTGAAGCCAGGAAAACGGTACGAAACCACCTGTAGCTTTCTTTTTGTATTAAAAACCACTTTGGGGAGCTTCTAGGAGGAGGAGATCACATGGAGGATGTGTCAAGGCATGATTAAGACAATACAAAAGGAAAGAGACAGAAATTTTGATGGCAAAGGGAATTTTTGTAACGCTACGAAATTGTCATACTTTCATAGCGTACTGTTTTGAAGCTTTATGAGCAGGTTTTTGTGTAGTTTTGGAAAGGTGGATAATTTCAAAGGGTCAAAGGACTGTATTAGCAGTTATCCAAGACTTGAAGACTAGGAAATGAAGACAACTCATCAGCCAAACCATTCATTGAAGATAAAGACCAGTTTTCCTTAAAAATAGGGTTTGTTTCCATATTTGGAGGAGGCTAATTAAGATTTCATGTAGTGATGAGTTCCATAACAACCTATTTGAACATGTGAAGGAATAGTTGTCAAATATGTAACTACTTTACGAGATAAGGTAGTTGATGTAATAATGAACAGTTTGAGTCATATTAGGAAAATGACTATTAAATAGAATAGCTGTCATTTTCTTATTAAACTAGATGTTTTCTTGTTATGCAAGGTGTCATTAGGAAAATTTCGATGAATCTAGCCAAGAGGAAGATCATCTCATCATGTAACAAGTATATTAAAGGGCAGATATTAAAATTTGTAAAGGGTTGGAGATTTTTTGGCAATACTGCAGCTTTATGTAATTTGAATATTTCCAGTAATACAAAGGACTTTTTACTTGACCAACCTGCAATTATCATGGATTTTTTAGTGCTTACCTAATCTATAATTTCCATGTGTACCATTTGCAGTGGTTTTCATCTTTAATACTCAGAATTCATAGGTGTATGCTCTGACTTCCTTTACTGATTAATTGGTTGCGTTATTTCATGTTTCATGTGTGATTTACCTATGCTAAAACTCTTACCTGCCTCAGCTTCCATGTCAAGTGAACTTGCCACTAAACTACTGAACTTGTTGACTCCATAAGCCCAATTATTGCAGAATTATACTCTTTTCAACCTACACACATCACAAGCAAGTTATTTTCCAAGTAGAGTTAGCCATCTAGATACATATTTATCAAATATCATTAACCCCTTTGAGAGAGCCCTCTCAGACTGAAGAGGCTAAGCTTCAGTTACAAGATGGTTTGAAATAGTTACATGAAGTTGTATCATTAGCAACCTATCAGGTGAAATTTTGTGATAACAGTTACCCAGCCAAAATATGTTGTTTACACCCCTATTATGTTTCCCTTTGGCTATGGAGTTATTGGATACCAGATTAGCCTCTTTCACTCGATCCCTGTGCTTGATTACCAGTTATCATTTTTTTAGTTCTTGTTTAAAAAAGTTAATGTTAGTAGCATCTACTTTTTGAAGAAGAATTTTTTTATTTTTATTTTTCTAAACTTAGCTGAATTCATTCTAAAAATTTCGGTTAAAAAGATGTTAGAGAAGATAGATAGATGTCTAAATCTTTAAAGTTGAACTGTGTTATTTGAATTTTTGATGCATGGATGTTGAAAAAACCTCTCCCTGTAGAATAAACTCTTCATTGAATTCAATATTTACAGCATGTTTCTGCATGGTTTTTGAGTCAGAGTCTCATCACATTTCATACGTCCACTCCCCCTCTGCAAGGCTAATAATCAAGTACACTAAGAATCAAGAGATAATAAAATTAATCATATAACGTTTTCTGAGATCACACCAATAGTAGTTCAGGCTAGGATCTTGGGGTAGTAGAAGTGAGAAAATCACCCAAGATCTCAAAAATTGAAACTAGAGTCATAAAAAATTGAAATCCTACTGCACTCATATTGTCGGGACCACTCCACTACCACTGGAGTTAAGCGCGATAAAACATCGGGGTGCGTGAGAAGGTAGCCCACCTTTGAGTGCATTCAATGGGCATGCTATATATTGGGGTTCCCTTCGGGGATGTCGAAACTAGATCGAGGATCTAGGTGTTCTACCAATATAACGTGATTTCTATGAATGTGACCCCACTGACAATGTCTGTGATTTGAGGTATCTTTAGTTGCTAGAGTTTTTAGGGACTTACACAAGGTGACTAGGGTGGGCTGCCCTAGTACCTAAAACAGACAGACCTACTCTGTCTTCAGTATTTGGGAGGGTACTCATCTTCATGAGAGTGCTTACTCCTATTGTCTGAGGTTCGGGCAAAGCTATAGAGTAACCGTAACTGTATTTTTGACCAACCCTCTCTGTATGCTATTGTGATACTGGGTTTCATCTCCATACTTGCTCTGGCTGCTTGTTGATTGATTTTAGAGGTCCTTTTTTCTTTTTTCTTTTTTCTTTTTTTAGTTGTGTGGTTATTATCACTGAGACTTTAAAATACATCACAAATAATTAAAATTTGATAAAAGTAAACAGGTCACCATGGCATCCTTCGACCCTCATTGTCTTTATCAATGATAGCAAGGTCTCCCTTTGTTAACACGAGGGGAGGAGTCGAGTCTCGGTGAGACAGTGCCTTCTCCAGAAGAGCAGTCTCTAGTGACAACCTTTAACATTCATATAGCTCTGTACCACACAGAGTTTCCAGAGGATCCTTTTACGGAAGGAGTGGTACCTCCTTACAATCCTCCTCTCACTGACCCATTGAGGCCATTGTTAGTTCAGGTTACACCAGGACAAGATATGTCTTTGGTTGCACCAACATTTGTTTCACAACTGGCACCCATGGGGTCGATGTCGTTGGTAACCAACTCTGGTCCACCACCATCTTCCTTGTCGATTGTTATTTCTATGCCAATGATTGGAAACCCCAGTAGCCAGGCTATACTTGGTCCTAGAAATCTAGTCACCACAACTGTTAGTGGACCTCTGAAATATTTAGGATCTGCCTATTGTGACTCCGCCAGGACCCACAGTTTCTGCTCCTGCTAGTTGGGCTACTTCAGTTCCTTTTATCAACCCTTTCAGTTGGAACCCTTTGCGAAGTTCAAACCCTTTGGCAACCATGCTAGGGGGCAGTGTCACTAATACATACACACCGGGGGGGCACTTCGATACCCCTGCAGTCATTAGGACAAACAGGAAAACCTATTGTTAACGTTGTTCCTTTGAGTAGTCAAACTTCCGGTGTAGTGTCTATGTCGATGCTTAACTATGCGAATTGCAGTATGCCTTTGGCTAACTCTATCATGTCCATATGGGTGAACCAACCCCAAAGTCAATTTGGGCAAGGGGGTAACTTTTACACTAAGGGAAACCAACAGTTCTCCCCCCAGTGCAACATACCCTACGGACAGCAACCATACACGCCTACACCCCCACTCACAGGGAACTTTTATCAACAAAGTCATACTTATCGCATTGGTAACACATCAATGGTAGACCCTACAGTCTGAATGGTTAGCCAATAATTCCTTGGCTAGATCTGTGGGAAAACATGCAATTTCCATTCTTAGTAGCTCTACACATCCCCAACCTCTACAAAATAACTAATGATCCCATCAACCACAACCCACTCCGGCCTCCAGTACCACACAAGATTCTGTCTGACATCCCTAAATTCGATGGGAAACAAGGGGACTGTTGGGTGTGGAGCCTGATTATCTTGTTTAATTTGTATCATAGCATTGGACCCTTGTACCTTAAAAGGGGTGCCAACGCTGCTCGTAATTAATCGCTGCTGTGGGGGGTCCAAGGGGGGCGGTAGCACTTTTCATAGCCCCCCCCTGGGGGGGGTTTCGGGGGCAACGCCCCCGAAGCTAAAAACAGATGTAAATTTTCCTTGTAAAAGTATAGTAATTTCTAGTCAATCTGGGCCGTTCATAGGCGGATGATCTGACGGTAGAAGTTATGTTTAGTTTAGGGTTTTTTCCCTAGAAGGAAACCCCCTTGTATATATGAGGGTATTGTATTGTGGCTGTGTATTATGTGTGTATTCTCAGAGCGAGAAACAAATAGGGAGACTGTGAGAGAGAATAGAGGATATTACAGCAGATCTACTGTAGGTTTTGTCTCTTCAATTTTTTTTGGATAATAGAAAGGAAGGACTGGTTGTTCAGGGTGGATGTAGCCCAAACTGGGTGAACCACGTATATTTGTGTCTCTCTAGTTTTATGTGCTTTGTGTGCTTGTATTTTTTGCATATTTTATGTGTTGCATTTCTCAGATTTAATCACTAATGTCAATGGTGTTCAATTGAAGCCTTGTGATTTGTAATCATTAAAGACAAGAATTTGAGCCATCGCGTATAGCGTTCAACTGAACATGATTTTCCTAACTACTTTGCTCAAATCTCACAGGGATCTGTCCTATTCAATGCCGCCTGAGACATCACCACGCTTTCCACCGTCACCCCAGCAAGTCCCTGCCTAGACTGCTCCTATAACGTGCACTCTCAACTGGAATGCATTCCTGTGGCGTAAACCTTGTATCCAAGCCTCTATTCATATTATATCTCTGGAGATCATCGCAGGAGCAACAAGTTCGCAATTTTATGGCCACCTTATCTCGATTTGCATACACATCGGCTCACAAGACCAATGAAAACTTCACATCGTTTGTGGATCTCACCAGCTACTTGCGCCCAGATCTGATCTTCAAATAAACTCAACATTGATCTCTCTAACGCGTCTGTGAGCTCTGTGTCACGATGCAAATTTGCACTGGCTCGCTTTCCCTTGCACCGGATCTGCCTCTGCACCACTCAAATATTCTCTTTTGCACAGTTAGCATGTTTACCCATTGCTTGACTCTTTGTCAGCGATAGTTCCACATCAGATCTGACAAGATCTGTGTTCTTCATATGAAAATTCATTTGTGATAGAACAGATCCAAAACCTTCAAGCTCAAATCTGTCCAATCAAACTGCACAGAGATGATTCCTGCTTCTTACACAGCAGTAGTGAAACTATGGACACAATAAAATTATTACACCAGCTCTGATACCAGTTGTTAGAAATTACTGCATGAATAATAAAAAAATTTACTAAGAGAAATAAACATAAAGAACCCAGCAACAAATCATAAACATAAACACACAGGTTTATCCGGGAAAACCCCAAACCCGGGGAAAAACCCAACCAATGAAATTTCATTAAACATTGGCCAAAACCCTGGCCAATCCGGCCAAGTGAGCCTTCACCACTCACCTCCAGGCCTACATTACAATGAAGTGTTCCCAACCTCTTATAGGCTCTATTATATGCAATACCATGGGCTCTAAACCATGGGTGCACAAAACCATGTGCCCCAAAACCACTACTATTTACCCTAGTCAACATTGACTCTACCCCGAGTCATGTTTACCTAACAGGGACGATCCGCCTACACACATCACCGCCTTTCATCTATGGTCTGTTTCTAACTCCATGGTGGATGATAGTATCTAGCTTAGACTTTTCCCCCGCACTCTCACAGGCAACGTAGCCAAATGGTACACTGACTTACCACATGGGTCTGTCAACACTTTTGGCACCATAGCTATGGAATTTCTTAAGAACTTCCAATTACCAGTTCGATACGAAACCGACATGGAACCCTTAACCTCGTTGTGCCAAGACATTGCCACCCAAATCTCCGATCACATTCATGAATGGAGACATAAGCGGAGGCTCGTCAAAGCAACAATCCTAGATCATCTCTTATCCAATTGGTTTTGTAAGTCACTTCTACCACCCCTAGCTAAGGACGTTTTCTTGTCTGGTGCGATCATGGAAGACCAATCCATCCGTTGTGCATAGCATTTGGATCTGATCTATTCGCAATCTGGCACATTGTATGACTTACTTCCCCATGTCCCTGGCAATTTGAATCCTCCCACTACACAATTACCTAGAGCGCACGCCGATGGCATCGTTGGTGCAACCTCCGACGTAGCCATAAAACAGCTTAGTGGGAAAACCTCCCAGCCATCTTCGGCTACCACCGCCCCTAACCAATCGAATACTCTTCCTACCACTGAGGTAAACTCTATGCAGTCTACACAAAAACCTAGCAGCAAGAACAAGAAGAACAAGAAAAATACCTCTCCTTCTGAAGAGTAATCTGGTACTCAGAATAATCCCAATCAGAAAATCGTTGCTAAGAACGAAAAAGGAAAGGAGAAACCCATGAGATTTCCTTGCAAAATCTGTGCAGAGGACCACATGACATAAAAATTTCCTTGGTTGCAAGAATGCACAGATTTTATCACAAACAAGGACTATGGGAGGACACCTGTCATCCTTCACAATCCCTTCCCTAATCCACAGCAACAATAGCAACACATGGTTGCAAACCCGCCACAACCCTCGCAAAGGGGAAACGGTGGTACTCTTCCTTCCGATGAAGGATCATCTACCATTTATGGCGTAGAAAGTGTTGAACTCCAAGCCCAAGCTAAACTCTATGGAAATATCCTCATTGATGCTCAGTAACCTGACACTAGTTCGAATCCACCGCCGCCCAACGATTTGCATATCGAAAGGCCTGCTACTAACCCCGCGATTCGTCCCCCCAAAGGGAAACTTAGATGCACGACTCATAACACCTCTGGATGTGCTACCCAAAACTACAATATTGTAGAATATTTGGCGCAAGCACCGTCAGCCGTGTCTACACTCGAAGTATTGCAAACCTACCCAGCGCAAAGGGAAGCTCTACTTTCGTCCATTGGTGGAATCGACCCCCAAGATTCTACGCTAGCCATCTTCGACATGGAGAAATCTAAACCTAGCGTCTCACACCAACTTGCATTCTAGGTACAAGTTGTTTCGAAAGGGAGATCAATCCATTGCCCTGTCATAGACGAAGGTGCTTCAACCTGCATTATGTCAACTGCGTGTTGGCTCGCTTTGGGTTCTCCCACTTTGTATCCACCGTCGAATTGCCTTAAAGATTTCGATGGCCACACTTTCCTCCCAAAAGGCTACCTTTCTAGCTTTCCCATTTTTCTTAGTGGGAAAATGATAACAGTGGACATAGAAGTCATAGATCATCATCTTGACTATAATATTTTGCTGGGTCGCAGTTTGTCTTACGCAATGACTTTCATTGTCTCTTAGATCTTTCAATTCATCCTATTTCCATTGGATGGGAGAATAGTCATAATGGATTATTTATCCTTTTGCACCCCCGATTATTCCACGTTACCAAGTAGCACTGTACCCCTAGTAGGAGGCATTCCTCACTCATAAGTCAGCGTCGGTACCGGTCTTCTGCAGTCATCTTCCTTGATGAGTTTTTTTCCTCTCCAACCGCCTGAGGTTCCACACACGATTGCAATGATATCCACCATTACGGATGGCTCTATCGATCCATGGATCCCACTGGAGCCTTCAAACATTGATTCCTACACAGATCAGATGTCACTATCACTGGCCGAGTTGGATTATCAAGCCATCCAAACTGCATCTGAACCCTCCACTACTTTGGTTTCGACCAATGGTACCACCCTCTCGCCCATCACAGTTCCTTCTAAGGATCTCTTTGATGAATTCCTTCCTATGGAAAAAGTTATTCGAGAGATCATGTCTCTAGAAGAATGACCTTGGGAAGTGTTCCATCATCGTACTTTGATGTTCGATTCGGACGCAATCACTACTCAAATCCCATCTTTTGACCCACCTAAGATCATTCCCTCCGCTTACACGACTGTTCAAACTATCGATACAGAAGGGAACATGGGCAATCTTTCCAAGACTATGCTCATAGATATCTTGGTCAAAATGGGTATCGTGGAAAATATACAAATTGGAGCCGATTGTAATCTCGAGTAAATTGCATGCTTCACATCCCTTTTCAAAGAGTTCCGCGACGATTTCACTTGGTCTTACGATAAAATTCCCAACATAGATCCTTCTATTGACGAGAAAGAGATTAAGAAATTATGAGCATTCTTTTTATGGTATTCTTCTCACTCGTTAAACTGAAAAACCTCAAGTTCTCTTCTTCAGGCTCGTTAAACTTACACAAAGAAGGAATGAGCCTTCTTTTTAGGGACTTTTTCTAGCTCGTAAAACTGAAAAAACCCACGAGCTTTTTTTTAGGGACTTTTTCTAGCTCGTAAAACTGAAAAAAACCCTGAGTTTCCTTTGTTGGGCTCGTTAAACTACTACGACGAAGAAATTTGAGCCATTCTTTTCCATCTTCTTCTAGCTCATTAAAAAACCGAAAAAGTAACAGATTTTTTCTCCGTTGAACTCGTTAAAAATTCACAGAGAGCATCAAGTTTTTCTTCGTCAGACTCATTAAGTTTCACGAAGAACATTGAGTTTACTCCGTCTCCTCGTACTCATAACAAAATTAGGCAGATTTCCATTGAACATATGTTTCTCACTTTATCTAGATCCAATGGACTAACTCATGGAAAATGAACTGTTTCGGGATTACTATTCTCCCTTCGTCGTGCCCAGTTATCAAACATGACAAAGGTACCACCCAGAGTTGTCTTTTAAAAGTCGATTTGGCAGCACAAAATCTTGAACATGGCACTTCCCATAAAACTCACTCGCATTTAGCTGAACCCTACCATCTATGAGTTTAGCCTTCGTATGCCAATGTTCCTGCATTAGTGAATCCTGACACTCTTTGGTGTTCATTAAGACTAAGCTACATGGTACACTGTTACAGTGCCCTCTATTGTTCAAGAGGATCTCGCTATCTACTGCTCCTTGTATCAGCCAAGCCATCATATACCATAAATTATTTGTCGTCAATTATTCCCATTTTCTCTTGACTATTTTCCAAAACAAAATCATATTTTCCTGTTTCATGTTGACTGATGTAGGATGCCTCAATGCCTACCTTTTGATAGATCTCTTCCTATCAACTTCAAAATCTTATCTAGGAATTTGATCCAGAAACACATCAGTACCCAGGTACTTGCAGACATCAGTGGCAGGTCACTTTGTGTTTGGTTAGGGGTTCTCATTATGGGCTCCTGATTGAATGATTCTATGAGTGTTCAACATCAACTCCTTTTATTCACACTTGCTAGATTATATTGTGCATCTTGGAGACCATCATCCTTATCAGTGGCTGCCCTCGTGTATGTTAACAATTTTTGTTGTTTACTGGTAATCAGATTATTTCCTGCATGTTCGACTACAACTCCTTCATTCACATGTGCAGAAATATGCAGTTTAGTGAAGCGACGACCAAGACCTTGGGTTGAGGCTTACATCATTTCAGCTGTGTTTCCTCTCCCAAGCTGCAATATTGTTTTTGGAGATAGCTTATCAGTTCGATCCTGTCATGACAAAAGCTTCCACATTGTGCTTATCGGTGGACACACTGTTCATATCTCTTTTTTAGAGAAATAATTTTGATATAGCTATTGAGCATGGGAATGCCCGACTCAAGACAGATACTATATTTCTGACATATGTTGTTGTTTCAGGTTTTCCTCAGTCCTCCAATTGTAGAAATTTATTAATACTGATAGTATTACCAGACTCCCCTGATCTAACAAATTAATTTTATGTTAAATACAGAATCCTTCCACTTAATTCTTTGTGGAAATTAAATCGCCAATTGAAAACACATATGAAGCAAATCAATCGCACATAAACATAGTTGTTTAGCGGGAAAACTTAAAGCTAAAACCCCAACTATCATATATTCTGTATATCAATGGATCATGTAATAATCTCATAAAAAGCTTAGTACATCAAGCTTTCAGTACAATCAACAATCATTACACACTGTCATGTAGAAATTTGCATATCTATGCAACAATTTCTTGCCTCCTGACAGCCTGCCTCCACTATGCAATCCCTGCTGAAGAAGACCTATGAATGAATTTGAATTCTCCTTGCCTTGACCGTGCAATCCTCATTGGCATCTCCAATGTGTGTCAGATGCATTGAATGCATCGCTATAGTCACAACAGATAGTCCATCTCACCCTTTCACCTATCTCTCCACTGGGTCTCCACTGGAACTGACATGCAAGGAGTTAACTTCTATATTTTTTCAGTTGCAAGTGAGTCTCTAGTTATGAATTAATTAAATAATTAATTCACTAAACTCTCACTAGTGTATCTTCAGTTAGAACTAGATACAACAAGCACAAATGAGTTTAACTGAATAACAACTCCCATAACTACTCTTCAAACTCTGTCACAACTCTGCCACTTTAGTTCTAACTGAGTCCTCCATGCATGAGTCACCAACCACCCTAGGAATTGCCTAATTCCTTCAGCCAACTGATTTTCCAAATCTGTTCACTGAAATAAAGTGCTCCAAGAGAATAAGTTGATATTTATTGTCGGATTATTATTAAGGGCTAATAATAATCGACATGCATCTATTTTTAGATTGACGATATATAAATAGACTTCGCCCAATCTTCTGAAATAGAATCTCATCTATTTTTCACATTTGACCAACCATCTACAAATAGCATCCTGCAACTTATATAATATGCTCACCATGTCTAAAAATAGACATACACCTAAAAATATCCTGCGGGCCCCACTTAGTGAAGGTGCTTAATTTTCACTAAGCTTATCATCTTGTTGAATCTCAACACTCCCTCTGAACAAGATAGGGATTATCCTTCACCCCGATCCTGCCTCTATGGTATTCTAATTTGCTCCTGTTGAGCGCCTTCGTTAGAATATTTGCATCCTGATATTCCGTAGGAATGTACCGAAGCAACATGATCTTCCGCTGCACACAATCTCTGATATGATGATACTGGATATCTATATTTTTAGATCTATCATGAAACATAGGATTAATCGAGAGTTTAATGCAACTCTGATTATCATAATTTATCACTGTAGGATCTAAATGAGAACCTAACAAACTGACCAGGATCTTCCTCATCCAGATAGCCTCACATGTAGCTTGACTTGTTGCCATGTATTTTTCTTCTGTTGAACTGAGTGCCACGGATCTTTGTTTCCTGCTGTACCAAGAAATTGTTGTGGACCTGATACTAAAAACCCCTCCTGATGTGCTCTTTAAGTCCGTTGGGCTGCCTACCCAACCTGCATTCGTGAAGCCATCTAACTTCACCTCATTCGTCTGTCTGTACCATAAGCCATACTCAAATGTGCCCCTGAGATACCTCAGAACATGCTTTCCTGCCTTCCAAAAGAGCTTGGTAGGTTTAACCATCGCTTGACTAAGTTGGTTCATCACATAGAATATGTTTGGTCTTGTATTAACTAAATGCATAAATGAACCCACCAACTGTCGATAGACAGTAGCATCCACTACCTTTGTCTATGTAGCATCCTCTTTCCTCTAATTTCCTAGAAGAGGAGTATCCATGGGCTTGCAGTCCTCCATGTGAAACTTACCAAGTATCTCCCGAGCATACTTTCCTTGAGACACAAAAATTTCACCTTCTCGCTTCCATATTTCCAATCCAAGGAAATAATGAAGGAGGCCCAAATCCTTCATCTCAAACTCCTTTGCAAGATCTGCCTTGCATGAGTGTATCAACTGCTCATCACCCGTTAGTATTAAATCATCAACATAAAGAACAATGATTAAAAGCTTACCCTCCACCACAATTTTGTGTAGGTTTGCATCCACCTCGCTCTTGGTGAAGCCAAGTCCAGTGGAATAGCTGTCGATCTGTGTGTACCAAGCACAAGGTGCTTGCTTCAACCCATACAACGCTATTTTGAGTCTGCGCACATGAAACTCGCTACTGAAGATCTCAAGTCCTTTAGGCTGCTCAATGTACACTTATTCCTCAATGATCCCATTAAGGAACGTAGTATTCACATCCATCTGATGAACGTGCCAACCCATCTGTGCTAAGAGAGAAAGGATGGTCCTTATGGAAGAATACCGTGTGGCAGGTGCAAAGTTTTCTTCATAATCAATCCCCTCGATCTATGAGAAGCCCCGGGCAACAAATATTACCTTATACTTCTCGACGCTCCCATCAACAACTTGCTTTACCTTGTAGATCCATCTTGAACCTACCACTGATTTACCAACCGACCTTGGAACAATTTCCCAAGCATTGTTTCTAACAATGGAGTCATACTCCTCCACCATGGCATCTACCCATGTGGGATCCTGCACTACTTCTTCAAAATAAGATGGCTATGTCACGCAGTGAATCGGTCAGGTGATTATCTCTATCTGCGCTGTCATGTAGGGACTCCTACATTTTGTGCCGCATCAAGCTTCAGTCTCTCAGCTTCTGTGGTACACTTTCTGCCTATTCTGATGCTTCCTTCTACATGAGTGGACTCCTCCACTCCATGAATCTCCTCTTGTGACTGATCCACATCTAGAGGCTCATATTTTGGAACAAGAAGTTCCTCCTCTGCATGCAAGTGTAGCTCCCTCTCAAGCGAAAACTTCATGGCTTTCACCTCATTGAATTTTATATCCCGTCGCATCACAATCATCTGACTGTTTGGAAAATACACACGATAATTATGGGGTGTTTCTGTGTACCCCACAAATATCCCAACTTCTACACTCAGCTCCAGCTTCTTCCTGGCATCCTTTGTCACATTAATGTAAACAGATGAGCCAAAAATCTTCAAATGAGAAATATAGGCTTCTTACCAATAAAATCTTCTTCAGGTGTACTCATGCCAAGTACTCTATAAGGCCAACAGTTTTTCACATAAACCGCAATGTTGCATGCTTCTGCCCACAAGTGCATCGGTAGGCCCTAGTCATGCAGCATAGCTCGTGCAACACCCATGGTCATTCTATTCTTCCTCTCCGCGACACCATTCTACTGTGGGTTATGAGGCGTTATGAGTTCTCTTCGAATTCCTTCTTTTCTACAGAAGTATTTGAATACGTTCGAGATATATTCACCACCATTATCGCTCTACAAAGCCTTCACTTGCTTCCCCGACTCCTTCTCCACCAATGCTTTAAACTCACAGAACTTTGAGAAATTTTTGCTCTTCTTCTGCATGAATAAGATCCAACATCTATGAGAATAGTCATCAAAAAATATAACATAATACCTTTGTTTTATTGTTGAAGCAACCGAGAAAGGTCCACACACATCTGTGTGAATTCTCTAACTACGCAAGAGTACCCTTGGGAAGTCTAGTATAAATTTGCTACAAAATCTTCAAGGCGCCATGGTGAAGATGGCCCAATCTCCTGTGCCATAATTCGCCCTCATCCCATCTCACCACTTCTTTTGCTTTGCCCATCATTGCAGCGTAGGAATATACCTCCAGCTTGTAGATATTATTAACTCGAATCCCTATCCTCTTGGTTTGACCCGTGTTTTTATGTCGCAGGAAGGCTTTTTCCTCGCTGAAAACAACGTCATAACCTTTGTCCTCCAACATAGCAACTGAGACCAAGTTCTTCTTCAGACCTGGAACATGCATAACATATTTCAAAAGAAATGGTTTACCTAACTCCCTCTCAAAGGTAATGGTTCCAATTTTGGTCTTACTGTATCTACCATCGTCACCCATCTCTATATGTATTTGGAGATCTTTCTCCTGTAAGTCACTAAACAACTCCTTGTCTCCCATCATGTGGAAGGAAGCACCACTATCAAGATACCACATCGATCCCATAGTGCTTGAAACCAAGCATGTGATCAAAGAGAAATCAAGTTCAAATTACGAGTTTAAGGCCTCACCCGCTGCAGCTCTAGCAGCCTTCTTGTTCTTCTTTTTCTGTGGGCAGTTAATGGCAAGATGCCCATGTTCGTGATAGTGAAAAAACTTCACCTTGGACAAATCCAACTTCTTGCCTTTAGCCTCAGATTTTGGATGGGATTTCTTCCCCTTCCCTTTCCTTGCTTTGGTAGGCAAGGTGCAATTCTCTTCATCATTATTTTTAGATGAAGAGCCATCCCTAGTATTCCACCTTATCTTCTCCTGTGCAAGATCCGACCAAAGTCGCTCCCAATCTGGCAGTTTCTCCCGTCCATTGACATAGTCTTCGTAGCTGTGCCAACTCTTCAGAAGCCCAAGGAGATCCAAGCTCACCAAGTCATCATCCAAAACTATAATTCCCACACTCCCCAGCTCATCCCTACATTGGACAAACTTCGTGAGATATTTTGGAATACTGTCGCCCTTCTCCATTTTGATTTTTCTGAGCTTATCTTTCAGCGCCAACTTCCTATGGTCGCTGGTGCTTTGGAAAGGATTTTTCAAAGCCTTCCACATTTCAAATGGAGTGGATTTCCCATGAAGGCTTGACACAATATGGTCTTTCACACCTTCCAAAAAAATTATTCTTGTCTTTGCTACCTTCTTTTTCCATGCGTCAAGTAATGCAGCATCGCTAGAAGTAGGCTTAGGAACATCGTTATCGATGAAATCCTTTAGTCCATTATCTTCAAGCACCACCTCCATCCTGTCCTTCCAAGCCATTTAGTTCGAGATACTCTCAAGGGCATACTCCAACCACAACCCATTGAAAGACATTTCAATGATTACTCAACTATCGCACCAAGAAATTTCTGCAGCAAATTCGAATTGTCCACCAACACAAAACTCAACACCGCTTCAAGTTTGCAATCTCCAGTGATTAATACTGCTCCGATACCATGTATAAATTTATTAATACTGATATTATTACCGGACTCCCCTGATCTAAAAAAATAATCTTATGTTCAATATAGAATCCTTCCACTTAATTCTTTGAGGAAATTAAATCGCCAATTGCAAAACACATATGAAGCAAATCAATCACACATAAACACAATTGTTTAACAGGAAAGCTTAAAGCTAAAAACCCCAACTATCATATATTATGTATATCAATGGATCATGTAATAATCTCATACAAAGCTTAGTACATCAAGCTTTCAGTACAATCAACAATCATTACACACTGTCATGCAAAATTTTCATATCGATGAACCAATTTCTTGCCTCCTGATAGCCTGCCTCCACTGCGCAATCCCTACTGAAGAAGACATCTGAATGAATTCAAATTTTCCTTGACTTGACTGGAAATCCTCATTGGCATCTCCAATGTGTTTCAGATGCATTGAATGCATTACTATAGTCACAACAGATAGTCCATATCACCCTTTCACCTATCTCTCCACTAGGTCTCCACTGGAACTAACATGCAAGTAGTTAATTGTTGTATTTTTTTAGTCGCAAGTAAGCCTCTAGTTATGAATTAATTAAAGAATTAATTCTATAAACTCTCACTAGTGTATCTTCAGTTATAACTATATACAACTAGCACAACTGAGTTTAACTGAATAACAACTCCCATAACTACTCTTCCAACTCTGTCACAACTCTGCCACTTCAGTTCTAACTGAGCCCTCCATGCATGAGTCACCAACCACCCTAGGAATTGCGTAATTCCTTCAGCCCACTGATTTTCCAAATATTTTCACTGAAATAAAGTGCTCTAAGAGAATAAGTTGATATTTATTGTCAGATTATTATTAAGGGCTAATAATAATCGACATGCATCTATTTTTAGATTGATGAGCTATAAATAGACTTTGCCCAATCTTCTAAAAATAGAATCTCATCTATTTTTCACATTTGACCAACCATCTACAAATAGCATCCTGCAACTTATAGAATATTTTCACCATGTCTAAAAATAGACATACACCTAAAAATAGCCTGCAGGCCCCACTTAGTGAAGTTGCTTAATTTTCACTAAGCTCATCATCTTGTTGAATCTCAACAATAATTCTTCTCATTCTACTACACTTGTTATAAATTATTTCAGCCATCGTCTTCACCTCTAACCTCACACTTTAGGGGGCATCCGTTACAAGACAAATGACCTCCTCATCAACTCAGAGGAGAAGGTAACATGGAAGGAATAAAATGACCTAAACAAGACCCATTTTTGCTAAGGTAACGCACCCCAGAAGCAGGACTAGGCAGAGTTATAATGTACCCTAGCCATGCAAAGGGAGATTTAATGCCTAGGGTAAAGCTCTGTCTTGCCCAAGGGGCAGCGTTATGCGTGTTTGAATGTGAAAAGGGAAATATTTTGCGGAAAACTAACTGGCATTTCCATCTTTTCCTCAGAAAGAGTCATTTGAAAAATAGAACTAATGGCACAAACCTTTTATTAGGCATTTCCAAACACAACTAAACTCCTATGGAAGGAAAAAAGAAAGAAAAGTGAGGACACATCTAGATCTTTCCCGATTTGAACTGGTTGAAAGAGTTGGCAAGGTTTTTCCTCTCCATTTCCTATAAATTGGAGATGTGGGCTCTTGGTCTAAGGTCAAAGGTTTGATTATATGTGGAGCAGAATTTCATTGTTGTAGTGTGAGGCTTGAAGATCGGCGAGGTCCATTGAGGACTTTCTGCCTTGAGCATCATCACACTCAGAGATAGAGAAAGAGAGAGAGAAATTGGAAGACTAAGGAGGGCTTGGTGCAACTAACAGTTGTAATTCTCCTTTTTATAAATCAATAGAACTGTATCTGTTTTGTCCATTCGATGCATCAGTGTCACATTTTTTGTTCATTTGTCTATGCAACATGATATGAATTTCTTAGATCTGCATATTTATATACTAGTTTAATTGTTAGAAAGCTATATTGTTTTGAGGATTACATAGGGGCTTCGATTGGTTGCAGGATCTAGATTTGGAGTCGGTGAGGAAGGACTCCTACCCTACCGGTTAGCACTCTCCATGGCATCTGCTGTCCACAAAGAGGAAATCATTCCAAATCTTGCTTTGTTAATTATATATTAGTATGAACATGTATGTAGTAGCTTTGGAACTTTACAGCTAATCTCACAGTCTACCTTGGGCACTGGAAAGCCCTGAGAGGGATACCCAATAACCACCAGTCAAGCATATTACCCTATAGAAAATGCATGAAAATACTAGAGAAAGATTATCCATGGCACTACTGATGTTGGTCCTCTACGTCATGGTGCTACATACGAGGAGGTTCTTCCACAATGTAGCAACCATAATCAGAGAGGGCTTTCTCTTTCTTAGAGAGATGAGGAGCCAGCTTCGGAGTGGAGGTGGAGCGAGCGCCTATGGCTTCTGCATTATCAGATTGCCTGGCACCTTCAATAGAGCTGCTGCCCCCATTATCAGAGGTTTCCTCTAAGATTTTGATAGGAAGAGCCACCATTTTCCTGGGCAGCGGGAAGGAAGAGCGAGATAGAGTGGAATTTCGTGGCCTCTTCCTAGAACCAGATCTAGAATTTTTTTGCTGAGTCTCTGGGATTCGAATTGAGACATGGGTTGAGAGGAGATGGGGTTCAGAGATCTTCGGCTCATCCATGGTCACCGAGAAGGCCATAGTGTGCTCTTCCATGACGTGAATAGGAGTGTAAGAGGGATAACCTCTACCATCGCCCCTGCGGCAGCGCATACAATGGTGGCGAGGTATAACTTTAGCTGAATAATAGGGATGCAGAGGAGGGGAAAAATGAGCAGAGGGAAGTGCATGTTCAGTGGAAAGATGAGCAACACCGGGAAACGGGCGAGAAATGGGTGGATGAACAACAGTGTGAAGGGTGGAAGCATAGCAGGGACAAGTAGAGCAGAGAATAGGAGCTTGCAGATCAAGCTTGAGAGAGAAATGGAGGGAGGCGCGAGAAGAATGCGGGGTGGAGATAGCTCCATTTCCCATAAAAGGCCAGTGAACACTATGTTGTGGACAAGGTGAGAGTGAATGCGTGGTACACCAAAATGAATGCCCAGGAGTGAATGAGGTCGTAAACCAGCGCGACTTATTTATGGCTCTCATGCTTAAGGCAGGTGTAGCCTCATGGTCAGGCTAACTGCATGACAGCAGAGAGGCCATGTGGCCTTCCAAAAAGGCGTGTTTAATCACTCGCATCCAAGGATTGAATGCCTTTGACCACCAGCTGAGTGCATGTTGTGCAAAGAGATTCATCATCAATATCATGAAATTTGTAGGAGATAAGGGGGGATTCATGGTCCACCCCTTTGTTAGCTAGGAAGTCTGCAACAAAATTGGTTGAACTGCGCACATGCATGAATGAGATGGCTCTGTGGGAATGCAACCATTGCTCTAGTGTTCCATCCGAGCAGCTAATATCCATCTCTTTGATAATTTGGAGGAAGAGGAACCTTGAAGAAGTCGATGAGCAGTATTGATAATGATTTGGGAATCCCCTTCTACTTCTAGAGGGAAGAATTTTTTCTCATGAGCAAGGTGAAGGCCATGCATTAGACCTTCCATCTTTGCTGAGTTGTTGGTGTCCCACCCTATGGATCCAAAGAAGATGAGCAAGGGATCCCCTGATGTGTTTCTGAATATTCCTCCAAAGCCTGTTTCTCTTGGATTTCCTTGGAGGCTCCATCAAATTTTAGTTTGTAAATTTCCGGAGGGGGAGGGTTCCAAGAGCAAGGAGATTCTGACAGATGGATGGAGGAGGAAGATCCCGCAAAGTGGCAAGGAACCGAGAGATTCTAGTTGGCCCATATGATGCACTTTGAGGGTTGAGTTGGGAGATCTACATCCTTCCATTGTTGCAAGGCTAAGGTCTCTTTTATATTGTTGCAGAGATTGTTCCATATTATCTCTTGTGAAGTTACTTGGTCTTTAAATATGCAATTGTTTCTCTCCTTCCAGATCGCCCATAGGAGGAGCCCCAGGATGAGTAACCACAAAGAGTTGAGGATGTTGATTTTGAAGGGAGTCTTCTGCCATAGGTGCATAGAGTTGATGAAATCCCCTCATTTTCTGTCTGTTTTGCAAAAAAGTATGACTATTATGTCCCAAAGAGAGCTTGTGAAGGGACACGTGTCTAGCAGATGGTTTATAGTTTCCTCATGTCTTTGTCAATTTGGGCAGCGTGAGGGACATGTGAATCCTTTTTTCAAAATATTATCCTAGGCTAAGATGTGGTGTTTACTGAGCATCCATAGGAAGATGGAGACTTTTGGCCATATGCTGGAGTTCCATATATGTGTCTAAATTATATCAATTTGATTAGGATTTCTTGGCTAAAGCAGGTGATAGGACTCCTTGGTGGTGAAAGCACCTAGGGTGGTGTAGCCCCATCTGAGGATGTCTGGTCCATCTGAACATCTGATTTTCCTTTTATTTAGTTCCCTCGCAATGTAATCATGGGATTCCTCATGCCAATTTTCCTGCCACTGTGTTGTGTGAATCCATTGGCGGAATCCCTGAATGTTTGGCAATGCCCAGGAATTTTTAACCTGATTTTTCTCCCTACCCTGGAAGATGGATTTCCATATGGGTTTTTGAAATAGAGTAGCCAGCTTAGGTTGTTGCTACCAAGAGTCTTCCCTGAGACGAGCTTGAGATCCTAAGCGAATTTCCTAGAAACTATGGAATTGGATGAGAGATTTGTGCTGCTTGGCTGCTTTCCAGATTTGGGATCCCATGTCATCTGAATTGTGGTGTATTAGATCCTCCTGAGGCTAGTTTCCAGCATATTTGGATGCTCATAGCTGAGCCCACAGATTGCTGGGATTGGAAAGCCATTTCCACCAGATGTGTGCACCCATGATGACGTTACTTTGGGTAGTATCCATTAGTCCTAGGCCTCCCAAGTGTTTAGGTGAGCAGAGCTTAGACCACTTGACAAGAGCCCATTCCTTATTGTCTTTTTTTCCTCCCCACAGTTAGGTGCGTTAAAGATTACAGATGGATTTAAGAACCCATTTAGGAACGGCTAACATGGAGAATGGATACAGAGGCATGGATTGAAGGACAAACTTTATTAGCACTATAAATCTAGCAATATTAAGAGCTTGGTGTGGGTCTAAGAGGAGATTCTGGCTTCTATTTAATCCAATAGTTCCCCTCAAGATGAGTGCTTGATGGCATAGTTTATGAGCAGAGCTATAAGGTATTTGGAGGGAAGAGAGGCAATGGAGAAGCCTAGGATCCTTGCTATGTTGTGCTGGTTGATATCCAGGGTGTTAAAGAAGAAGAGTTGTGATTTTTTCGGCATTGATGGTAGTTTTGGACGCTTCAGAGAAGTTATCTAGCAGGGATTTGAAAGTTCAAGCTTCTTGGATTGAAGGATAGCCAATCATCATGTTGTCATCCCCGAATTGCTGATGTGAGAGGGGGTGATTGTTGTGAATGGAGAGGCCTTTGAGGGACTGAGAGTTGATGGCATGGTGGATAATACAACCCAAACCTTCCTCCATGAGGAAAAATAGGAAAGGAGAGAGAGGGTCACCTTGATGGATTCCTCTTAAGGGAGTGAAGGTGGATGAGGGCGAGCCATTAACAAGAACGGAGAAGAAAGGGGAGGAGATCAAGATCATGACCCATCTAATCCAAGTAGGGTTGAAGCCAAAGGCCTAGAGAATGTGTCTGATATAGTCCCAACTGAGCTTATCGAAGGCTTTGGATAAGTCGATTTTGAGGAGCATACATGGATTTTTCCCAGATTTTAGCGAGTGGATGAATTCATGCGTTAGGATTATGCCATCCAGGATTGGCATCCTTCCACATAGCATGCTTGTTCTAGAGATATGAGTAGCAGAAGAAGCGGTTTGAGCCTCTTGGCAATCACTTTGGAGATGATTTTGTAAATGACATTGCAGAGAGAGATTGACCTGTACTTTCTAGGAGTAGACGCTTGTTCCTCTTTTGGAACTAGAATTAGGAAGGTTGCATTGAGTGCTGGAAGGATCCAGTGCATACTTCAATATTCCTCAACCAGATCCCATATTTCCTACTTGATTTCCTCCCAAAGGAAGTGAAAGAAGTTGGAGGTGAAGCCATCCAGACCTGGGGCCTTCCCATATTTGAGCTACAGCATTGCCTGATTCACCTCTTACAACGTCACCGGTCGCAACAGCATTTGATAATGATCCTCCATGATTATTCTTAGGATGTGCTGAGAAACTTTGTTGATGGTAGGTTTCCGCTCTATAATGGGTTCTTTGAGAGCATCCTTGAAGTAGTTTAATAGTTCCTATTCAATGTTTGTGTGTGCCTCGAGCTTGTCTCCATATAAATTTTTTAGTATTGCAATGCGCTTTAGCATTTGGCATTAGATAGCAGAGTGATGGAAGAATTTAGTATTTTTCCCCTTCTTTAAGCCATCGGATTCTAGATTTATGTTTCTAGCTTGCGAACTTCCAAGCGGTTCATTAGCTCCTACTCATGGAGCGCATTATCAATAGTTCACTCTTCACGGATGATGTGTTATTGAAGATTGACCATACGTGTTTCTAGCTCCTGCTGAGATTTGAAGATATTTCCAAAGGATGATTGATTCCATCCCTTGAGCAAGTTTTTTAGAGTCTTCAGTTTCTGTTGGAATTGGAACATTTTAGAGCCCTTCAGCGAGACTATACTTCTCCACCAAGTGGTAACCATCTCCTTGAAGCCAGGATGAGTGAGCCAGAACTATTCAGAGCAGAATGGTTTGTTTCTTGCTATTCTAGGACGTGACCATCGCAACTGTATGGGCCAATGATCAGAGCTTGAAGCTAGAAGAATGGTGGAGATAAGATGGATGGAATTGTCCGAGATGAGAAATATGTCTAGGCATGAAGCAATCTGATGGGATCCTCCTCTGTGATTGTTCCAGGTGTGGACTCCATTGGAATTTTGAAGATCAATCAGATGGTTTTTTTGAATGAAGTCCTTGAATCTGTAGCTATCTGCCTCAAGCTTGAGGTGCCCTCCTCTTTTTTTCCTCCAGATTGGTGGTCATATTGAATTCTCCTCCTAGAACCCAGAGAGGGTGGGTTCGAAGAGAATTTAGATGCTCAATGGAGCTCAAAATTTCAATTTTTGGGGCTTTATTTTGGGGGAAATAAACATTGTTGAGATGGTCGTGAATGTTGGTGCCCAGCAAATGGAAGGAGGCTTGAATGAAGTTATGAGAGGCATGAATATTGGTCAGGGTGATTTGGAGAGGTTTCCGAGAAATTTCTATCCCGAATCCCCAAGATCATCAACAACAATGGTGTTGCAGCCATTCCATAATCGGGATATAATGGAGTTCATGGTAGTGTTGGAGCATTTGGTTTCTTGCATGAAAACAATAGTGGGTTTTTCTTGAGAAATTTGATTCTTGATTAGTCGATCCTTGGATGGGATGTTGAGCCCTCTAATATTCCATGTTATGAGCTTCATTGAGAATAGTGAGAAACAATGGTGTAGAACCTGGTCAGCTTGGGATATCTTCTTGATTCAATCAGTTGGACTCCAAGCATGATGAGGTGTTTCAGATTCTTGTGTCTCCCTCTTTTTTCTAAATTCTTTCATGATCTCTTTTGTGTCTAGCATGGTGCCTCCTTAGATGCCAAGAGTTGGAATTTTTTGGGCTCTGGTGAGAACTTCCTCAAGCCATTGGATCTTCTGAGTGGGGATCATGTGATATTCTTGGTTTTTGCATGCTTCCTCCAAGCCTAAAATATCAAGCTCGCCAAATTCAATGTTTTATGGTTCTTCATCCATGGCTGAAGGTTTCTCTTATTCAATCTTCTTCCCTTTGTTGGCTTTATTTCCATGCAAATTCAGGGTCTGATTAGAATTAGGGGGAGGGGAGCTCGAAGGATGAAGGGGTGCATATTGGGTTTAGTTTGAGTCGATAGTAGGATTGAAAGGCTTTAAGGGCTAGTCAGGGGGTGTTGAGGAGGGTTCTTCCTTGAAGTCTTGGTTGGCTAGAACATCAAGATTATTACTAGTGGAGGGGCATGAGCTGAGGAGGACTTTCTTACATGTCGATTGCAACTTGTAATCTTGGTGAAACCGTCTGGATCTGTATTTTCTGAAGCTAGGATGGGTTTTGGAGGCTGATTGAGAGGGAAATCTCTGAAGAGGTGCCCATGCTCATGACATTTATGACAGCAAAAAGATACATGTTCATAATCAATGGTTTGACCCCATTCATAATCATCATGAAGGAGACTTACCGAATCAGGGAGGTCTTTGGCTAAGTACATGTAGACATATATCCTTGCATAAGCTGTGTATCGATTGAGCTTGGTTTCTTCTGCAATTTTGATGAATTCTTCTAGATGATTTCCGATGTCTTTGAGGGATAGTTCATCCCAGAAATCCTGAGGGAGTGAATAATTTTTGATCCAGACTGGTGCCCAGTCAAAATCCTCTTTGTCTAATTTGAATCTTTCCACCCAGTTCCTAAGGAAGAGGTCGGTAGAGTTGAAGAAGTATGGTCCTCCATCCATGATTCGGTTTTTGTCCTCTAGGCATGTAAAAATGATATTGAAGAATCCTTTTGGGCCAAGTTGGAGGGAGATTTTCCCTTTGGGTTTCCATTTTGAGGTGATATGGCCTAGGAGGGCTTTCTGTGTGGGCCAGAATCCAATGAATTTTCCAATGAGTGCATGGTCCTTCATATATTGTATTCTTCTATTGATGCGTTGAGAAGGGAGATAGATCTTGGGCCTGTTAGCTGCGATAGGAATGCTTGTGGAGGATGATGCTTTCCTCTGCCATTTTTTTCCGTTTTTCTCTTCTGTCAAGGGGTCTGGTGTTCCTGCAAGGTCAAACTGCTCTGCCTTGTCATTTTTGGGGGTAGAGACAGGGCCCTCAGATTCTTTGCTAGCAAGTGATCCGCCAGCAGGGGGGTTGCATCCCCCCATTGTGATCCGCCATGATAGTCAGCTTATGCTCTGTTTACAATGCATGGGCAACACCGCAAGAGAGAGGGGAAGGAGCCTTGGACGACTCCTATCACTAGATTGCATGAAATCCTAGGTCTCCATGGACGATCACGCTTTACCTTCCAAAAGATTTTCATTAATTGTAGTTACAGAGCCTTCACCTCCAACATCCCTACTAAGATTATATTTTTCTTTATATATCGAACATGCCTTGCCTTCTTTAGTAGCCATTGGTTCCCATTATGTTGATTTATAAGTACCTTGCCCATTCCAATGATTTTACAAGTTTTATCATCACCCAGACGAACCTATCCAAAATATCCTTGAACATAGTAATGAAATGTTTCCTATCAAGTGTAGCATGGAATGAATCCCCTAAATATTCCACCCATGAATTAGTAATATTTTCTAATCAAATAATCAGATCATCTTGAAACACATCACCTGTTACATTCACTTCTTGATTGTTACACCAAAACCCGCAAGTATTAGTAAAAGGATGCATCACCAGAGTTAACAGATCCTCAAGAGGTAGTTAAGAACATGTCATGAAAAACACAGGGATAACTGGATTATCCAATGCCTAAAATTCTCCAGCCCAGTGCGATTGGGGTGTGATTCAAACTTGAAACCTAGCTCTGATACCACTTGTTGGAATCATGATTGATGTTACACAAAACCCGTAGATGTTAGTGAATGGATGTATCGCCAAAGTTAATGAATCCTCGAGACACGGTTAAGCACATGTCATGAAACATATGGGGAGCAACTGATTATCCAGTGCCTAACACCATCTCCTTATTTTCTCTTCCAATATTTATAGTCTTTCTCTAGGTTTCCTATCTTCCCACATTTCCAACATACTATCCCCAATCTGGATTTGGATCTGCCTTTCCTTGACTTACTGTAATGTCCCGAGCTCTTTCCTCTCTCTATTTTTATTCCCCTAATCTTTGTAGTCAAATAATTACATGTTGTCTCACCTAAGCTTTTTTGTCGCATTTCCTTTCTAAGAATATCACCAACAACATCATCAAACTTTAAAGTACTAGATCCAGAGATAAATTTACTAATCGGCATGGCTAAGCCATTCCAAATTTCTTACAATGAGCAAAGAAACAACAAAGCCCTAACTTCATCATCAAAATTGACCCCTACAGAAATTAATTGACTCATAACATTGTTAAATTCATTTAAATGATTAGCAACAAATCCACCTTCTAACATCTTCATATTAAATAAATGCTTCAAAATAAATACCTTGTTTCAAGTCGATGGTTTTTCATATAGTTAGGCCAGTGCCTTCATTATATATTTTTTTTAATTATTTCCTTTGAAATGTTGAAGTCCGTCGTTGTTTCCAAGCATGGTTGTATTGTTCCTAGTGCCTTTTTTGTCGAGAATCTACATTTTTTCGCATGTCATACTAGTCGACTTATTTTATTTTTCGCTCAATGGTAGGTAAAAAAATTTCTAATACAAATAATATTCCATTTGCATCTTCCATAGTTGGTAGTTTTGGTCATTAATTTATCGACCCTAAAGGTACCATTTTCAGCCATTGCTCCCACTCAAACCGAGAATCATTCTTTCCTGTGAATTTATCAGCCAAATAGACCTTCATCTCTATTACTAGTTGTTAGAAAATAAATAAGAGAGCGATGGAATACATACAATATTGTGGAAACACATAAAAAAAAGAGCATAAAATAAGAGAGACACAAATATATGTGGTTCACCTAATTTCCATAGACAAATAGCTAGTCCTTCCTTTTATATTATCTAGAAAACTGAAGGGATACAACCGACAACAAATCCATTATAACAAGTCCTCTTTTCTCTCACATAGTCTCCTCTCTTTTTCTCACACACAGAATAATACATAGTCGTAATACAACTCCCTTATATAAACCGAGGGTTTCCTTTAACAAAGAAAACCCTAAATTAACATAACTTCTACTTTCAAATATTCCTCCTAATGAACAATTCGATTGAATACATAATTACAATATTTTACAAGGAAACTTTCCTCTAAATTTTCCTTTCGGGGGCGTTGCCCCTGAACCCCTGCCAAGGGGGAAAGCCCCCCAACATCACCTCATCAGGGATTGGGATCCAACCATGGTTGGAACAAAACCTCTGAATCAGGAAGATAATCAGGCTCCACACCCAAAAAGATGATTTTCTTATGTAAATATGTCAAATTACGCATACCCACAAATATCCACAACAATTCTCACAATATCCTCGATAAGTCCAAGAACCTTATTGTATCTAACCTCCACAACCACAAGTTCCTCAATCGCAAAAATTGTATTTCCTTGAAATCAACCTCAATAACCAACTCATTTACCTACACAACCCATTCCAAACCCAAATAATAAAATAGCTCAACCCACTTACCATGTTGAGTTACAAAATTTTCCAACTTATATGATTGCTCCTCTTTATTTAAAAGGTATTCATTTTAGGTCATGAAAAGTAGTTCATAAAGATTCTCCTATTATTATTGAAGAAAAAATTGAGGATAAAACTCATAATCAATCAAACAATGATAATAGTGTATCAAAAAAACAAACTTTTTCTCCTTTAATAGATCAACCATCAACATCTCAAATTCCTCATTTTCTATAAAGGTTGAAAATAGATAAGCAAATAAAACAAACTCAATATGATCTATTAGATGAATTAAGGAATGTGTCTATTATAATTCCTTTTTGTAAGCAATCAAAGATATTTTGATTTACACAAAACCAATAAGGAAATTATATTTAAAGAAATCAACAAGGAAGAAAAATGACCTAAAAACAAAAGAGGTCATTGGAAAATTGGAAAATTTAATGATAGAAAAAAATTAAATTGAAGAATATATTGATCCCAGTAGCCCCCATTGTTAAAATTCACATTAAAAAAATTGCAATTCCAAACAACCAAATAGATTTAAGAGCAACAATTAATGTTATGACAAAAGGAACAATGGATTATCTATAATTAAATAATATTTGTCACACACCTACATTTTGACAATTAGCAAATAGATCTATAATAAAACCAGAAGAAGTGCTAGATGATATTATGGTTTCTTTATTCTTAGGAATACCTAGTAGATTTTATGGTTTTAAAATATAGAACTAATTTGGGAGGACACCCATTAATATTAGGGACATGAAAAGCATTACCATTTGTTATATATTTTGAAACATGAAAATATCAAATGGAAATTCAATTAAGAAATTCACTCTATATCCATCTGCAAAATCAACAATTGAATCAAAATGTTCACAATGGATTGATGATATGAATAGTGATTGTGAAATAATATAACCCATCTTAACAATAAACCAAGTTATTTGTTTTAAGAAAGATAAAAAAGAAAACCAAATTACAAAATTTCATTAATAATTTATAATTTAAAGCTTTAAATTTTTTTTAAAAAGAGTAAAACAAAATTTATTTTTAAATGAATTATAAAATATGTTGTCAGCTCTTCTCATAATCCAACCCTTCATTATTTATACCTTGACCTTTTGCGACCTTCTTTCATTCTTCATTCATCTCTCGTCCTGAAGATGGATCCCCGTTGGGATTCGAAACATCGACCATTGTTTTATGATACTGTGGATAATCTGGATTCTTCAATCAACAAAAACCATAGCAGTTTAAAAACCATAATTTTTACTTTTTCAATATCTTGTTGGGTTATTATTCTTATGCTCATATCTTCGACAAAAAATTTCAAGAAAATTGTACTATAGATACTCCATCACTATTTGATTTTATGTCTTCTATCAATTTAATAATAGAATCTTATAGTACTCCTTTTGAGATTAAACAAGGTAAAACTTTGAACATTAATTGTAAACTTGAAGATTCATAGGAAAAACAATTAATAAAGAAGCTACAATAAAAATATATAGAATTTTCTTGGGAATATACTAACATGTGAGAATACATCCTAACACACATGCACATCATATTTATATTCATAAAACTCTAAACATGTAAAACTACCCTGGAGACATATGAATCATGTCTTAAAAGAGATTGTAAAAGAATTGTAGCAATTACTAAATGTGAACTTCATGTACCCTATTTCTAATGGTTAATGGGTATCACCTTTAGTGATTGTTCCTAAAAAGAATGGTAAACCACATGTTTGCATAGATTATCGAAAATTGAATAGAGCTAATTTAAAAGACCATTTTCCTCCTCTGTTCATAGTTTTAGACACTTTATCAAGAAAGTAATATGTTTATTTTCTTGATGGTTTTAGTGGTTATAGTAAAATTGAAATTGCACCAAAATATTAGGATAAAAAAACATCTACATGCTCATGGGGAACATATGTGTATGGAGTATTACCCTTTGGACTATGCAATGCTCCTATTATTTTTCAATGGGTCATTTTAGATATCTTCTCTAAATTAATTCATGATTGTGTAGAAGTATATGTGGTTGAGTTTACAATCTATGGTAATACTTTTGAGGAAATATTATAAGTAATCTTTCATCAAGTAATGAAAATTTTCACATGTTGCTTGCTAAAGGAATTGTTTTAAGTCATTGTATTTCATGAGAAGAACTCAAGGTTGATCCAGCAAAGATAAAATTTATCTACAAACTTTCAATACCAATGACTCAAAATGATGTAATAAGTTTATTAGGTGATGTAGGTTATTATAGGTGATTTATAGAAAAAATCACAAAATTAGCCTCACCATTAAATTACTTTTTAAAGATAGTGAGTTTTTTGGGAATATTCCTTATCGAATTGCCTTGGAAACATTAAAATAAAAAAATTATGAGGCTCCTATTTTGAGAGGATCAAATTGGTCTTGCTATAACCGCCACTACAACACCATATATTTATCCTACCACCCATATTTTGGGTCCCTCCCTCTCCTTTTCAAGGTTTTAACATGTGTGTTTATCTTTTGAATTTCCTTGATCCTTAGTTGACCTAGGTAACATGAGAAGTTGTGGTTGCTCATGTTTTCCCGATGCACATTGCACATGTTCACCTTGCAACAGTTTGTTGTGTCTCCTTTGGATGCATTAGGGTTTGAAGAAGTTTTGCTTCATTTATATGCTTTTAAAATGATAGAAATTGTTATAATTAACTTGCAATTGAAATGACATTCATACTTAACCTTATTTCCCACCTTATAAGGCAAATTTTTGATCTTGAATTTCTATGTCGTGATAATAATTTCATCTTACAAGAAATTACATTTCATATTAGTGATAGGCTCTAATATAAAGCTAATTTAAATTCTTAGATGCTAAATCGGTGAGGGAGAGGTTTCACCATGCATTCAAGATTGACTCTTCTAAGCCCTGTATATCACAACACATATCTAAACATTTAAAACATTATAAGCATTTCCAATTGCAAAGTTGTTTAAAATTTCTTTTGGACTTTGTGAAACTCAATTGAATTATACCCCCAATACCCTTAGTTATCTTTTTAACGCTGAAGTTCGTGAAATTCATTTTATATCACATAGTCATACTGACCTATATTATGTTGTGGCATGCAAGGTAGGCGATAGAGGTTGTATTCAAAACGAGCTATGGGGGATATACCAACAATGTTGTGAAGGAATCGATAATACACCAATGAAGTAGAGAAACACAAAAATTCTAGGGTGTTTAAGTCATTAGTAATGACCGATGTACTTGAAGTTTCCATGATGGCAGAGTCAAATAATCCAAATATCCCGCAAAAAATAAATACAAAACCATGCTAAAGGAACTTTGAACGTTGTAGGTTTAATAAATGCATGAAATGTCTGCAAGGTAAAAGTTATATCAAAACACAAGCCATTCAAAGGAGCCATAAAAACCATTTTAAGGTTGCGTTGAAGGCCATTGAAAAGGGGCATTGAAAATTTATGTGAAGGTTGCAATGGTTATACAATACACCCTGACACAAGAAATGCAAAAAACCTGCAGCACAAACATGTTAAACCATGCAAAAGGATACATTAAAAAAAAAACATGTGCAATGCGTTGAGGGAGAACACACAAATAGTGTGTTGGAAATTATAGACAAACGCATCCATCAAAGGGCTACTAAGGGCTACTATAAAAAGAAATTTGTTGGAGATAGGAGAAAAACAATACACAATAAAAGGTGTGTTGGGAATATGTACCAACATTTCCCAAAAGGATAATTCAATAATATAGTGTGTTGGAGAATATTAAATATAACTTATGAAAGTTATTGAAAGGGAAACGTATGTTAGGGTTAGCGTCAAAACTATTTAAACAAGAGGGGTTGCAAAGGCAGCAACCTACTAGCAGGGATATGCATATGACTGTAGCATATGGTTCTTTGAGAAGGTGCTAGTATATGCATACGGCTGTAGCATATGAGATATATTGGTGTTGTTATAGTGTAATTTGTCCTCATTCTTTCTAGTCGCATAGTTATCGAAACATATCGTGTTCGAGTTGTTGTAATGTAACACCTATGCGTCCTCATTCCTTGTAATGTATTATTGGTGTATCTGATAGGTTTGTATGTAATGCGTCCTCATTCCTTCTAGCTGCTTATCGAAAGTTGTGTAGTTTTTGCCTCTCAGCCAGATATATCACTCCACCGGTCTAGCTTATCCATAATGGATACTCTTCTCAAATTGAAGAACTGGGAAAGATTGTATGGTGCTTCTCAATAATGTGTCGAGGAATTATTTGAAAGAGCATTGAAGACTATCTAAATAACGCATTTTCATAGAAATAAGAAACCAATCAAATAATGTGTTGAGAAGCCACTAACAATAAGTTGAATAGCCATGTGATGAGGACAAATACCATGCAAAGATTTCTGTGCTCAATGAGCAGCTACGACAAGCATATGTGTCGAGAGGATAAGTTATATAAAATGCTACGATGGAGGATTATAAAATTATGTGTTATTAAAAAGTGTTACATAAAGAAATGTGTCGGGAGCCATCACACTAGAGCATGCCAATGAGGTATGTTGGGATATTAGGGGCATTTTTATATTGATGGATGATTTCCTGAATATTCGACAATCAGACGGACATGGGCGCGGTCAAATAATTGATCGCAGTCATGTTCTTTTGATTACTGAATATTTGGGGAATCAGAAATCGATATAAGCTCAGGGGACTTTACACTTATGGAGTGTGAGGGCACGATAAAGAAACAAAATCGCAGAGTGAAAACTATAAGAATAGAGATGAAATACTATATTATTGAAGTGTGATTGTGCGCTACAAAGCTACAATCGCACCTACACAATTCAATCCAATAAGCCTTATCCTTCTATTGTTAAATGTCTCGTCTTTGACAATTTGCCACCACAGGGATAAATAATGACTCGTTACCAAGGAAGGGAGCATTTATTAGGCGTTTATACCTAAACACTTCAGGGATGCATGATCCAAATCGGTGGCTATCGCTAAATATTCAACTAGTACCATGGTTATCTTAAAGTGTGATGAAGACATCATCAAATTTCTTAAATTCCATCATCTTCCTACAAGAAAGCTCACTGAATTTCTTCTTATCAATATGTTAATTTCTCTCACAAAAATGACAAATATTAAAATCATGAAAATTTACAAAAGAACATCAAAGGTCCTAGAGAAGATTAGGATTCATGAGTAAGTTAGAAGAGTCATGAAGAATATGAAAATTCATGGGGAAGGTGATTTGGTGCTCAATAAATATTTTCAAAAATCAAAATTTTCATAATGGCTCGAAACCTATGCGCTTGTGTAGATCTCGTCGTTTTGAATTCGACGCAACTCATTTTATGAAAAATCGACATCGTATGCTCCTAGAAATGAGATTTGTTCGTTTTCCCAAACAGGAAAATTTTGGCAAAATGATGTGCAGGTTTCCCAGTCAACAGACTATACAGCTGACTAGGCCTATTGACTATGCAGGATGACAGGGCTTCAGGAGAAAATGATGGATTGACACTTGGAACTTGCTCATTGGGCCGACTGGGTCATTTTTTATTGGTTGAATGAGTTTATTAGTGGCCAACCACAGGCTACCACATGGCCCAACTAGAGGCCACCACATGGCATCACAGGGCTACCAAAATTTATGTATGGGTCGAGGCGAGGTCAGCGAGAGTCAAACCTGCAACCTCCACCCAACAAACCACCGACGTTACCACTGGACCACTACACAATTTCTTAATAAGTATAGGGTTTAACTTGTATTTAAATTTTAACATTTTTCATATGGCATGGGGGGTCAGGCTAAGGCCTAGCCCCTGGCCACCCCAGCGCCATGAGACCGCAGGCGGAGGGTTGGGGACTAGGCCCTAGCCTGACCCCGACGGCACTAACTGTAACCTCCGGTAGTAACATCACCCCTTGACCATCCCGGGGGACCGCCAACCCTGACTTCCAACTGTGACCGTCGAACTCCAAAACCACAGCCTTAACTGCGCCTAACACTGAAACCATGTGAACGTCGAAGACCACTAGAATTAACCACCAGCGGAGGGATCCATCCCCTGGCCTTATGAAGGCCCACATGACCAGGAGTGCAGATTTCAGGCCTTATTGGACAAACTAACAGTCCTACAAATTCGCCCGTTGAGCGAGAATCGTGTCAGGTTTGGAGGGCAGTTTTCGCGCTCGAGGCGTTCGTGCTAGGTTTGGGCCAAATTGTGGTGAGTTTAGCTACAGAATTGGGGAAATAGTGAAAGAGGCATAACTTTCTCAGTTTTTGGTCTTTTTTGGAGCAGAAAGAGGCTAGACATGCATTTTTTATAGCTTTGAAGCCGTTGGAGCAGGTTTCGAAGCCATTTGAGCATTGTAACCCATTGTAATCACCATTTTATGAGCATAATGAAAGTGGTTCAAGCATTGGAAGCTGGACTAGGAGATGTAGCCCAGGAGGGGCGAACTCCTTCACCACTTTTTTTTTTTGTGGTTACTATTATGGCCTTGTTTCTCTATTATTTGGCTATTTATGAGTTAAATTCATGTTTAAATGTGTTAAATAGTTTAACTTAAGTACCTCAAAAAATCATTCAATTTACTTGTGATTTACACTATCCTCAAGCACATACATATAAAAATCAAAAGGTGAAAGGTCACTTCCCCATTTCTATAAATACACCGTCATGCCTCATTCAAAAATACTTTTATCACATAGGCTAGGCTATCAATTACATTGTTATGTTGTGCTTGAGTAGATGAAAATACTCGCTCTTGGTAGCTCATAGATGGAGGGATTACGAGGCTAGTGTTATTTTTTGTATATGATATGAATCGCTCTCATCCCATTATTGGGTTTTGATGAGATTGTGGTACATGTATCTGAAAGGGCGAGAGTATTAATGAGAAGCTTTTTAATCCATGCATTGATTCCCATGCATTCCTCTATTGTTATATTAGCTATATGGAATTCCAATTATGTATAAATGTGTGTTTACATATTGATTACATGTTTATGAACTAATTTTTTGCATGTAGCTTGTGTGTTGGATTTGAATCTATGCTCTTCATTCAATTTTAATGTTAATAATTGATTGTGAATTAATTTGCAGTTTATTTATAACACTTTAATGTTGTGTATCTTTGAATTAGTCTTGACTATTTGATTTTTTCTCAAGGCATACTCTCACTCATTATGTTGTTATTGTGTTCTTATATCATGTTCTGCAAGATATCAATGGAGAGTTGATCTCGTCCTCATTCTTTTTGCATATTACACTTAGTCTCACACTTACATCTCTACATTCGATATGCAAGACAAAAAACACACAAACAATGGCAGTCGAGTTGTTATCCTAGATGGGGCTTTTACCCAAACAATGTGAGGTCTAATTGGGACTTTGAACCGGGGAGACCCCCTAGTGTTGGCATATTATCCAACATCGTCAACATGTCTCTTCAATTTCATATATCCAATGATCCCTCAAATACAACCTTAGGAGTAGTTTTTGAACAAAAAATTAATCTAATTTATTATGCCATTTATTTTATAAGAACGAATCTAAGATATGTTGAATTAAATTATACAATCACATAAAATAATTTCTTTAATACATGTTATAAATAGATTTAGCCACTACATTACTGGTTATGAAACTTTTATTCATACTAATCATTCTACTATTTAATATTTAATGAACAAACCAATCACCATTAATAGGGTAACTAGGTGGCTTCTTTTACTACAAGAATTTAATATCATTATTCTAAATAAACCTGGAAAGGAGAATATAGTTGTAGATTTACTTCTAGGATTCACAATGAGGTGAAAGAATTTCTATAAATAATAACTTTCATGATGAACATTTATTTGGAATTCCTATTAAATATCCTTGGTTTGTAAATATTGCTAATTATTTGGCTACAAGAAAAGTATCTCACCATCTTTCACCTAAGGAAAAGAAAAAAAACATTATAGTAATTGCCGCGTGTTCTTGGATTAAAGGAAATATTTTTATATAAGAACCAATTTGATTATTCAATGATGTGTACAAGAATATGGGGTGTATGAAATATTGAAATCATGACATGATGAACCTTGCAGAGTACACTTTTCTAAAAATAGAACATCCTATAAAGTTCCACACTTGGGTATTTTTTACCATCTCTCTTTATAGATGCCAAGAAATGTGTCAAGAGTTGCGATAGTTATTAGTGCATCGATCGATTAGTGCAAGCCAATGAACTACCTCTACTAACTTAAGTACTCATAGAGTCTTTTGAAAAACAGTCTCTAATTTTTGTCAAACCTATCACTCCATCCTCAACAAAGAAAAGGTATATTTTGGTATGTACATATTACATCACTAAGTGGGTATAAACTGAACCTCTTCTTCAAGCTACTAAACAATCAATTGTAGATTTTTTATTTGAAGAAATATTCACTCATTTTGGTGTTCATAGATAAATTTAATAGATCAAGGTTCTTAATTCATGTCAAGGCTAGTTCAAAATATTATGCAAAAATACCAAGTCAAACATCAAAAATTCTCCTCATATCATCCACAAGCCAATGGGAAAGTGTAGTCAACCAACAAATTTCTAGAATCCATCCTTACTAAAATGCTCCAATTCCATCATAAATATTCGGCATATCCACTTCCAAAAGCATTGTGGGCATATAGGATCACTTAGTGGAATACAACTAGATTTTCACCATATGAATTGGTATATGGCAAACAATTCTTTCTTCTTGTTCCATTTCAAATAAAGACTTTATGAACAATAGCAAAAGTGGGCTTAAATATTTCATAGGAACAACAACAAAGAATATCATATCTCAATGAGTTGGAATAAATGTGACAATAATATATTTCGCATACCACACTTATTCAACAACAAAGGATGACATTGCATGACAAATTTATCAATAAGAGGAAATCACAGTCAAGTGACAAAGCTCTTCCCTTCAATTCCAACTTTCAAAATTTTAAAGGGAAATTCATTACCCATTAGTTAGGACCTTATAAAATCATGGAAGTTTTTAATAATAGGTTAGTGAAGCTTAAAACAATTGATTAAGAAAGAGTTACTTTTATGTAAAATGGTCATAGACTAAGATTGTATCAAAATAATTTAACCAAAGATGAATTTGTTAACAGTTTTCTACAACAAATCGAGATGGGAATTGTAAGTAAGAGGAATATTCCTCTTGAACTTACAAAAAGGAAAAAAAATAATAAATAATAAATATATGTATATAATAAAAATATTTTCTACTATGAAAGACAGTTCTTAGGCACAATTGAACACAAACTCTACTTGAAAACAATATTTCTGGAGAGAAAAGTTTCAAATAGTTTCATAATTTTTCCAATTAAAATTTGGTCAGTATTTCAATAGTTAAATGCATATTACAAAGTACAACTGGATATCCAAGTATCCAAGATCATCTCCTTGTTCAGAAGACTATTTCAAGAATCCAAAGTTCAAGCATGAAGACTTCAACATTTTCCAGAATCACAGTCCTTAGATCAACAAATTTTTAGTGACTACTAGAACTTCAGATGTCATGAAGAATTAAATTTACTTTGTCCTCAAATTATCCTACATGATCTTCATCAACATCGAAAATATTCCAAAAAATCAATAGATTAAAATTCTACAGATGAACTCAAGGCAGATTCAAAAATATTGGGCTAAATGATTTTAATCAAATTGTTATTTTAAAGTATGAATTATGTATAAAACAAAACAAACATGAAGAATTATTTTATAATGATATATCATATCCCTCATATCATATCATAAATATTTCTACTATTCATGCAATATTATTCTATAATATCATTCAATCTTTCATGTTTAACACCTTACCTTATCATTATTACCTAATCTAATTATACAAAATGATTTTACTAGGCATCGTTATAATGATTTCGATTAATCAAAAATTATTTCAAATCACAATATCAAATTATCATAGTGTAAAATGCAATTAGAAGTGAAGCTAACCATTCTATTATGGAAATATGCAGGCTTGGAAGATGGCACATTATTTTTAGCTACTTTCAAACTCATACAATCCCTAACTTGTGTGATAAGTTGTGACAAAATGAAATAAGTGTGAAATTGTGTATGTCCTCTCGCATTTTAGGTTACAGAAATGGGCCCAATCATGCGGAATGAACCAAATGGACTTGATGTTTTCCAGAATTATCCAAAACATGGGAGAAGATTTCAAAAGGTTGGATGGTTATCCTTTCTCTGAAAATTCACAAGAGGGAAGATAATGTCTGTTGGACTTTGTTGAAACTTTTAATGGAAATAGGGCATAAGTTAGCAACTTAAGGTTGTGGGTATTGGAAAGATCCATAGATTGAGTTACCAAATTATCATTAACTTGGGGAAATCATTTAAGAACTAGATTTTGAAGGAGGACATTTGGAAACAACTCTTAAAAAACCCATAGAAAATATAGTAAAATTCACAAAGGGGATTTTGAGGAAGATATTGAAGAAGAAATGGAGGGATGTCAATTTCATCATTCAAAAATGCATAACCTGTGAAGGGAGGTATGGTCTTGTATATTTCTACCATTTGAGGTTATTAATGCACTTGTAATCTAATAAAAAGATAAACTTTCCCTTTTATCAATTAATTAGTTTAAAGAAAATGGATAAAGAGATTCAAAGAAACCAAAAGGATATAAAAAGAAGTCCATATCATTTTCATTTAGTTAAAAGTCTAGTTGAAGATGAATTGGAGAGGAAAAATGATATAGATCTAGGATGATTTTTTAGTTCCAAATCAATTTATAGAGACCCCAGTAGAAACAAAGGAATGAAATGATATTATCCCTAACTTTATTGGAGTCGAGGGTTTGAAGCTAGAGAAGCAAACAACTAAGGGTTGAAAGAGGAAAAGTTCAAAAATTTAGCCTAAAATTCAAAAATATAATATGAACCCTACAAAGGATAAAAGGGTTTCAAAAGCTCGAATAACTAAAAACTCACAAAAAAAAGTTGTCAAGAAGGATATAGAAGAAGGAAAGAAGGGTGTTAAACCCAAGGTCACAAAGAATGAGGCCATTAAAACAAGGAAGAGGAAAGACCCCTCTAATGTGAGCCCTCCTCCAAAGAGAACAGACACGCAGAGCATGAAAAGAAATAGAGGAAATCATAAAAAAATGGTGTGGATGTCTGTGGAAAATGGGTCAACAAAATTGGATATTCCCCAAAGGAACTTAGTACAAAGGATGGTGATATTTTTCTGACGAGTTAGGTAAAGAGGTTCAAAACAAAGCCTAATTCACTGACTTTCCCAGGTTTTGATACAAATGTGATAACAAATATTGTGTAAAATAGAATATCAAAACCTAAGGACTTTATTGCTATGGACCTATTGAGGCCTCAACAACGCCCCTTCATCCTTTAAAAAGTAAAAGGGCCCCAATGTAAATTTTGAGAATATTACCTCTATTTACATTTGATTTTTGTTTTCTTTTATGATTGTTTTTTTATGTCTCAAAATTTCTCATTTTTTAGGTTTCCAACATATTCTACTCTTACAGAGCATTCCAATGATATAAAATTTTCCCCATTTCGAGTTATGGATGAAAAGTTATGATCCTCTGAAGTTTTTCATTATTATCGTGTTTTGATAAATTGGTAGGCTCACTTGGCATGATGACTAAGAAGATGATTTTCCCCTAGATACATGTGGAAATCGATCATAATGAATGATCTGACATGGTAGCTAATGTGGCAAATCATGTAGGCTAATTATGTGTCTTTATTTAGCTGACACAGTTGCTAACATGGCAGTTGATGCAGACTAATGACGTGTCTTTTCATCCAATCTAGATGTGATTGTATTATTGATTTTTTTTTTGTACCCACAGGAACCTAGCATCTTGTGTGGCACATAACTACTATTAAACCTTTTGGGGTTTACGCCTTTTCCTTCTTGGTGTAAATCGGGCTCACTATATGAGGGATTTGAACTTGGGTATGCCTTGTTTCAATGATTTCAAAAACTTTGAATTAACCAATTGAGTTGCCCCCCCGAGACTTTTATTTTTATTTTTATTATTAATTTTATTTTGTTTTAATTTTATTTTTCAATGAATTTTATCAAATTTATCACCTAGACTCCCAAATTTGTTTATGTATTTTTTTAATATTTTTTAATTTACTTTATTCAAGATTTTCCCAAATATGTTTTAAAGTGAATTTTTTTTTCATTATTTTTAGTTATTATTTTATCTCTCCTATCTGAATATTTGGGAATATGTGGCGGTAACATGTCAACTCTAACTTGTCCTTCCAAGAGCCCTCCCTAGATATGTGATTTAATTTGTTTAATTTTTTTCTATTTGTGCAGGTTCTCATAGCCAAGATCCCCGAATAGTCAAAACAATATCATGGGCTCCACATTCAACGTTGTTGAACACCTAATCTGATCTGAAAATGACCTGAGTTACTTAGCTCTATTTTAGAGATTGAATGTAGGGGCAATTACTGGATATGTAACCCTTAAAGAAAGGATGAGATCCAGAGGCTACCTGGCCCGTTACAGACTCTGTCTATAGAACTTTATAGAGATTAACACTCAAGTTATTAAAATGCGGAATTTACCAAGATCTTTCCTAGTCCTTGTACAAAATGTGATTGACAGTATTATTGAACAGTTATTATCTGCATTAACTGTTTAGACATGAAATAATCTATGTATGTTTAGATTTAATAAATTCACATCAATCACATAAGCAATACCATAAGACAAAGAAGTTTGTGACGGAGTTCGTCCCTCCTGGACTACGTCTCCAGGTTCGCCTCAGAATTGTGCATCCGTTGTATTCTTCAAGCCAAGAGAAATATGCTACAATGAATCATCAGTTGCACTACTGATGTTGCAGATATGGACCATCCCTTGAATAGGCTAACTGATACAATTCTTTTCTTTCAACACTTAAGAAAAGACATGGATGATTCACACATTAAAACAAACTGAGGAACTAAAGCTTTATGGACCTTTGACAAGATGGTGGCTGAAAGAGTTTTAGAAAGTCGAAGTTGATCTCGTCAATCATCAACGTACTTCGATATTGTCTTTATGCAAGTAGGATGGCCTTTGCTCCTTCAATAAACTTGCAATAAGAAACTCTCCACCAATTATATCTTTTGTCTTCTTAAGAGTGCCTACTTCTTCTTGAAGTAGGGAAAACTCTCCTCAACACTCCTCTCTTGAGGTCTCTCCTATCTTGAGAACTCCCTCTCAACACTCTCTCTTTTACAAAGAAACATGCTTTCCTTTATATATTAGGAGTTCATATATTCATGGCTTTACAAAGCTGCTTCGAATCACTGTTTGTTGTAATTAGCAATTTGTTGGAGATAATTTGGTGATGAAGTCTTCGAATCAAACTTCATTCATGCACCTATGGATAAGTTGCATTACCATAGCGCTGAAATAAATACAAATACCCACTTTTAAACTTTGGATATAATTCTTAACCATTGAGTGAGCTAACCAGGCGGAAGAGAAGCTTGTGGCATGTGATCAGGAGGTGGGCGCGATGGTCTTTAGTCCGGCAGTCATGGTCTGAAAACTATCATCCAACTCTGACGTGGTTTTAGTTTTAACAACTGGAGGTTTTGACTCCGGCGGTCACTCCGACGGTTCTGGTCACATGTTTATCTGATGCGGTTTGACATCTATCAACTGCAAACCTGTCACATGAAACCCCGACAACTCATAACCCAGATTCATTGCGATCTTTACAACTCTGGTCACAAAAATCCAATGCATTTTACCTCTGCGGTTTGGACAACTTTCCGCTACGGTCAGGAGCTAACACTATGGTGTTTCAATTACAAAGGTTTTTAAAACTCCTGAACTTTTATCCATAGTCTGAAACCCTTTGCACTATGGGTTTATTACTTAGGTTTCTCCCGAAACTTTAATATAAGGTTTATAAAACCCATCCCAAACCTTTTAATAAGGTTTTACATCATAGTTTTCGGCATACGAACCTTATAAAAAGGTTTATGCTATGTTTAATATCTGAACCTTATAATAACCGTTTGTACTAGGACTTGAACCTTTTAATAAAGGTTTTACACCATAGACTTTGTGCCATAAGGTTTTGACCCATCATCTGAACCTTAATAAAAGGGTTTATGGTTTAATATTGCGCTAGGAGGTTTAAGTCCATAAGTTTATGAAACTTAGGAATAGGACTTTAAAACCATAGACTTCGTGCTAGGACTTTGATTGACATTTAGTCCTAGGAATAGATTTAGGCCTTTACAACAAATTAAGTTTGTTTTCATTTGACACTTAGCGCTAGTCCTTAGGACTTAAACCTAGGACTTAGGACTTAGTCATTTTTACTTTATGATCTGTTTTATCCATTAAGGTTTACAAAATCTGACTATAAACATTTTCGACCTTTATAATTAAGACTTAGGACAACTTTTATTACATAAGTCTTTTAACAAACTTTGTTGTTTCTGTCGCAGGTCAACTTGAAGATGTCTTGATTGGCGCTTTTGAAACATATTTGCTGGAGTAGAATCTAAATTCGATGTCGATCGATGTCGAACATTTGAACTCACAAATTTGATGACCATCTTGATCAATACTTGAATTATTACATAATTGATAATTACCAAATTCCAAATAACCATCTTGGTTGTTTGAGTAATTTCGATACAATTTTAATAATTCTAAAATTGGATCATAATCCTCTATGGGTAGGTGTGGAAGGAAAAGAGTCACAAAGGAGTCCAAGTGACCTTGGAAGATGAATCCAAGAGTCACACCATTGTATTATAAATGTACATCTATGGTGAATAATATGAGTATCTCATGCTTATCTTTCTATGTGTGTGTTTATCTTTCTTCATACACCATGTGTGTGTTTAACATGGTATCAGAGCGGGCGATTGCTGGCCCTGCTCGATTAAGCTAAATTCACGCAGAAAGCGATCTTCTAAGATTGAGAAAATGTCATCTCTGTGCTTTATGTTAATAATAGTCCCTTACACATTGTAAATACATTGGTCCAACCTGCAGATAGTCTATTACACAGTGTTCACAGACCTACATTTTTCTTGGCAGCGTCCTTCTCGCCATCACATCCACACATGCATATCCATGCATACGTTGGAGTGATATATGTTGTCATATACTCCACAACGTAACTTACACAGTGCAATTTTCCTCCAGTTTGAACGGAATGAAAGAGTGTGATATTTTCTGAGAGAAGATATGCCTGGTGTGGCCAGTTTCAACTGTGACTTCATATTACCTCGACACTGCGGCTTCAAATGTTCATATGTGAAGGTCCAGGTATATGGGTCTTCAATGTTTTTTAAAATAGCGTGAATGTTGTTGAAGGTCGTATGTTGTGCTGTGGTCAAATTGTTTTCTATGTTGAAGTTTTTGTGACTATACCACAAATTTGATCCCTACTCCATAGATCGGTGCCAAGCCTCCTCATAGTCCCACTCGCACTTATTATCTCTACCTACGCCCACAGTGCTGCCCATAGTTGGCTCTACCACTCGATATATTGCAGCTTCCAAACATTGTCCCCGTGGTCTCCTCACACATTTTCTTCAGGAGCCCTCACAGTCCATGCACTCCTTGACATATAACGCTTCAACTTATCACAACGCTCCTCAGCTCCTCCATTCAACACTGCTTGTCGTTTCATCAATTGTTCGGATTAGAGCATAGGCTCTTCCACTTATTTCTGTCGTTACACTACCGGCTCGACTATCTACACTCTCCAAAGGCTCATACAAAGGTGGGTTTAAAAAAAAACTGTTGGTTTAGGCCAACACTTCTTCTCAGTGCCTATATAGCAGGCGACGCAAAATAGCAGGAGATCGAACCATGCCGGATTCCAGGGAAGCATTTTTACCCTGATTCTCACTATTTATTATCATCTTCTTCAACAGTATTTTACAATATAGTTTTTTTGTCAGCACACAGTCAAATATGGAGGGGAATCTCGAAGAGTTTTAAAATTTGTGCCAACTTCCAGCATGCCAAATCTAAATTTGAAACCCTTAAAGCTTGTTCTTCACTTTCTTGGATAGTCAACGTGATTGTGCCATTATACTGGAAATTGTTTGAAACAGTGTTGGATTGTTGTTTCTTTTCAATTTACAACACCTCCTCCAGCACAGTAAATACAAAAACCGATTCTCCCAAAATGCATGTGCCTGCAAGGAAGACAGGGGTCCTCTCGGAAGGAACTCTGGAGCCTTTGTGTTGAGTTTGCTGACTGTAAAACCCTTGCTCACATAAGACCCACATGGAGGTCCATCGAATTTCTTGGCCTCTTCACCGCCATTGATCTTCGAATATCCTGCAGAATTGTCCCTGTCAATAAGCATTGGTATTATTCGTGCTCTACGTGAGATTATGGATTCTTAAGAAGTCGTGAGAATTGGGCTTCTTTAGAGATTGAAACTTAGGCTGATATGGAAATTCCTTGACTCATCAACAAACTTGGGACCCATTTTCTTCTGCAAAATTTGAACAATGTGAGAGGATTTGCAGCATAGAACATTCTGTAGTTTCATCTCCATCTAGATATTGTGGATATGGACAGACTACCGATGGCATAAAACAGAATGTAGACACGTTGTGTGAATAACAAGAGGGTTGCACAAGATGAAGAGTATATACATGTGCAGAGATAGTATTTGAAGGCTGAATACATGTGCGTTGGTTTCTTTTTATGCTTTGGTGAATGGAGCATATATTTTAAGGGCCATTATATGTATATGTTGGAGTTTTTATAATTCATGGTTCCAGGAAGTGTCAAGTTGGGATAAGAAGTTTATTTTTATTTTTTTTCCAGATCTTGCTTTATATAAGAGCGGTCCTTTGTAAAAGAGAGAAGATATTTGTATTGAATTACTGCACATTGGTTGTTGTTGTTGCATTTGTTGTGAAATGGATCAAATAGGTAATATATTAGAATTATTGAATACTTTAATACATGCCAATGTTGATGGGATGGTAAACATCAACAAATACACTCTCTTTGACATTCAGACCTGCCTACATAATGCACAAGAATAGATGGAGTTTTTGCAGCTTGAATCTCAGCTACAACAAGAGGAGTTACAACAAAAGAGTTGACAATCTGAACTTGTTTTTGTTCAGAAAATTGAAAGAGAATCCCATAAGAAGCAAGCCAATAATGTTGCGGTTTATTCACATTCAATGCCCAGTATAAGAGCAGATTTTCACGCAGAAGCAAACATTCAGCCTGTGCCTCCCAAGCCCATCATCAGACCTTTGGAATAGCTTGTCCACAACAAGCACAAAACTGGTCTTGAACATGATAAGGATGTGTCCTTTCATATTCTGGACTACTCCAAGCCAATCAAATTTCAGAGTGTCGAATTTCCTTATGAAAATTCACTTGCAGCTATTCTATATCCTACTCCTCTTCCACAGCAACAACAATAGCAAATTGTAAAATGCCAACACTGTGATCGAGTTGGCCATATGAAAGATCATTGTTTTGATTTTCATCCATGCAAGCAATGTGGTCGGCACACCCATTATTCACACAGATGCTTCAGAAACAAGCCTCTTGCAAGAACAAAGATTCATCTTGGATGGATCACTGCTTGGCAATGGGCATCGATAGCCAAGAATATGTTTAAGTCACATTTCAGAACTTGTTCTAGAATATTGAACAATCTTGCAGTTGAGTTTTCACCATCATCTCACCTTGTACTTGATAGGGGGGAAATAGTGGTCATCTACAAGCTTCGACGTCACATCAAGTGAGCCTGAGCCACAATTCGTCATTCTAGATTCAGAGTTGTAGCCAAAGACACAGATTCCCATGGGCATGCCTTTGGTTGATGGACAGCTTTAAAACATCCATGTAAGGTTGATATTCTTCCTCTTTCAGAATACTTCCTCTAGAAAAATACTTCAGCTTCTTGCTAGTTTTGGTTGAGTTCCAGGAAATGCATCAAGCATTCCAGTGTTGATGGTCATCCTTAAACCATCACAGGTTGTAGACTTCCCTTCTTTTAGGTTGAAGGTATCCCTTTTCAAATATGAGGGAAAATTCCTCTAGTAGAAGCCCTTAGCTTCTTGCCAGTTTTGGAAAAGTTTCAGGAACTGCAATAAGAATTGTGTTCCAGTGTTGGTGGTCATCCTTAAACCACCTATTCATGACAACATTTCAAAGAGATGATTCAACCTAAGTTTTTCCATGCATACTTTGCAGATTTGTATTACAACTCTCTTCTTGGACTCACACATACCCCTTCGGATTAAGGGGGGGAATGTTGAACACCTAATCCTCTATGGGTAGGTGTGGAAGGCGAAGAGTCACAAAGGAATCCAAGTGACCTTGGAAAATGAATCCAAGAGTCACACCATTGTATTATAAATGTACATCTATGGTGAATAATATGAGTATCTCATGCTTATCTTTCTATGTGTGTGTTTATCTTTCTTCATACACCATGTGTGTGTTTAACAAATTCCCTCCACCATTCTCACACAAATTACATGGGAATTGAATTACATTATAAACCCTTCATGCATCCCTTAGACGTTTAAATCAGTGGTCAAGATCAACCCATGAATTTGATGAAGGGTTATTGAGTGTTAACTTCTAGAAACTATATCTTGACGTTTAGAGCACCAAAATTAAGCACATAATAGCTCATCGGAAAGATAAAATTATGTAGAATAGTTTGAGAAGGATAATTTTGTAAAATTAAAAAGAAAATGCCTTTAAAAAATGAAATAAAAGTGCCTAAAAAAATGAATGAAATCAATGAATTTTTTAGATTTTTTTTTTTTGGTTTTATTGATTTTATTTTTATTTTGGTTTGATTAATGTATAGGTGTGGATTTAAAATGTTACAAGAGTAATTTCAATAGGAAAAGGGAATAAATTGAAATGGATCCCTAAAAATAAAAAATGGATCTAATTATATTGGATGATGAAGTTGATCAGTGATTGTTCCAGATAACCACGTCAATAGTCTTAATAGCGGAGTTATTCTTAGGAAATTGAATCTCATCCGTGAAATGGATTTTATTGTGTTTTATATTCCATGTTTTATTTTAAGTAAATAGTTGTAAACATTTGGGTATTATTTTTGAAGACCTTTTCTATATATATAACTCTTCTCGAGTAGAGAGTCGTCATTAGTCGATCGATCAGAGGGTCACCAAAACAGAGAACTATCCTACCAGTTGAATTTTGATCATTTTGCAGATTTGAAAGATTTTTTTTTCTAATCTCATTTAGTTGCAATGGATCCTTGTTTGTTGTATATCATTATATGCACTCATGTTTTTCGTCGAATGTGAGAATCTAGATTAATGAATTTCCTCCTCGGGTGATTGTTAGCATAATTGTTTTAGTTTTGTAATTGAAATGAGTATTTGTGCATAACGATTTATTTAATTTTTAAATTATATTTGAATGCTTAAATTAATCATGTTTTTGTCTAATATTCATACTTCAAAATGGAATTTTCTATCAGAGCATTTACTGATCCGATGGATTTTCCTTCAGAAGAGACTTATATTTCTTATTAGCCCTTTTGATCATCTCTAAATACCTATAAGTTTTTCATAGTGTATATCCTATGCAATAAAATATGTATGTAGTATATTGGTATATGCATTCATGTCTTTATTTGTTTTAGGATACAAACTCCATCAATGATTCCTTGTTGTTAATTTCAGTGTAATTATTTTGATTTTATAGTCAAGATAGGTATTTGTTTTAACAATCTATTTCAATTTCATATTATTTTTGTATTTTTAGGTGAACTACCTGTTATTTGATATACATGTAGTTTTTGTACAATTGGCTCTTATTCCTAAGATATATTAGGTCATTCATTGCATCTTATATTAGAATTTCAAATAGGATTTAGCTAAGCTTCAATGAAAGTCTCCTTTCGAGGAGAAAATCTCCCTTAGTGGAAACCAGGCCCACATACCAGTGGACATCACTACACTAAAAGGATAAAGGTATAATTGGGACTTTGACCAAATGACGATCCACTGTTGTAGGCAAGAATTTTCCTGCATGTCAAAAATTGGCACTAGGAGGAGGGAAAACTAACAAACTAACTATGTGGAGCTTTTCACTTTAAAATTTTATGTTTAATGGTTCCTTATGCATGTCAAAAATTGGCACTAGGAGGAGGGAAAACTAACAAACTAACTATGTGGAGCTTTTCACTTTAAAATTTTATGTTTAATGGTTCCTTCCCAAATTCCTATTTAGAGATGTATTTGGACGAGCATCATGCACCACTCCATTAAATATAGTCAAGCACTTGTCCAAAAATAAGTTTGATGGTGAAGGTGGAACTATTGCATCTGAACATGCTTCCCAGTTCACCCATAATTTTATTTCTCATAATATGCTTCACGAAGATGCCATGTGCATGATTTCACTCTGACTTTTGTAGGCCAAGATAAAATATGGTGTGAGGACAGGAATTTGGTAATTCCACAAATTTTATTTTTTTATTTAGAAGATAATTAATATATACATAGGAGAGAGAGACCTTTGGGATTCGTATTTCAAGGTTTTTTCATATTCTTATTTTGTATTTACATATTTACAATATTTTCCAAATCCCAGAGGATTAAGTGTCAATGTTCCCCCTTAATCTGAAGGGGTGTTTGTAAGTTTAAGCATCATTTGGAATCTTTCAAACTTCTCTCTTCCAAGCTCTTTAGTGAAGATGTCTACAATATGCTCATTTGTCGAACAATGGTGTAGGTGAATAGTCTTGGCCTCAACATGATGACAAATCAAATAATAATTTCTATTGATATGCTTGGTACGATCATGGAACTTTGGATTCTTGGCCAATTTTATTGCAAAGGTATTTCAATTAGAAGAGGAGTAGAATGCATTTGTTTCTCCTAAAAATCTTCAAAAATTTTCCTAAGCCACAAAAAATCCTTGGTTACTTCTGCAGCTGCCATATATTTTTCCTCTATTTTGGAATCTACTCGAACTGATTATTTGCATGACCTCTAGGAGACAAGTCCTAATCCAAGACTCATAACATAACTTTAAGTATATACTCCATTTTCCTTATCTCCATCAAAGTCTGCATCAGGGTATCCAATCAAGCTGAAGTCATCCACCTATTTATATTTGATTCCAAATTCTTGAGTTCCCTTCAAGTACCTTAGAACTCTTTTCGCAACAAACCAATGATCCTCACAAGATTTTTGCATAAACTTGGAAAGGATTCCAATAGCAAATTAAATTTCTAGTCTAGTAGTAGTGAGGTAGTTAAGACTTCCTATGAGGTAGTTAAGACACATAGCTTCTTCAAAAGATTTATATGTTGTCTTCCTTCTTCCCAAATATTTTTCTCTTTCTAAAAAATTCTCCACAAGACAGTCAAAAGTAATCTCTTTAAGTTTTCCACTAGCTTGTAATGATTAAAGATAGTGAGAATATGTGGGATATAGCGCCTTGAAAAAATTTGTGAGAGGAACATCAATTTTAACTCTGGTGGCTTCTACATCATGCATAATAGCTCTAGTTTCAGAGGCTAACACAAGGGCATCATCATCTTCAATTCAATATTGAAGAGTTTCATCATTAGTTGAACTACCTTAAGCTCTAAGTGTGACTCATATAAGTCTTTTAGCTTCTTTAAATCACTATAGGAATTGGTAAATTCTACAAATAGTGAGGACTCGCCTCTTTGTTAATGATGCAAAAACAAAGTCATAGGCCTTGTTGTTCTTATTTTCCCGTATGGAAAGCTCTTTGTATAATATGGCCTTTTCAGGTGGATTCACATCTTCTCCTTCACAAAAACATTTCCATAGTTCATTGAAAACAAGGCTATGCTTTATCTTTCTGGAACATTCATGGTAGTTCTCCTTATCAGTGAGAATTATTCCAACTATTGAGATGATAAAATGCATTATTAAATAAAATTCTAAGTTGGACCCTAAATAGTCAAAATACTTGCAACAATAGTATTTGATAAAAATATCTCAATGGAGACTCAGTCATACAAGTTTGTCTTCAAAAATTAATCACAATAACCCAAAAAAAAAAAATTGAAGTAGATTATCTATCTCAAATAGTTGCTTTGATATAGACCAACTCGCATATACAATTGGACTGATTGTCATATAAATTAATTTTATGAACCCACTCTCAACTTCATGTATTTTTATAGATTGACTCATGTATATATGAATGGACCCTCAACAATGGTTTAACACATGTATATATGAATATACCCTCAAAATGATTTAAGGCATCTATATATATATATATATATAAAAGTGCATGAGTAAATGGTTCAACATAAGAATTGAATGACCCTCAAAGTAGACATCAATATACCAATACAAGAAGTCAACTCTTCAAGGAGAATGTATCACTTCTCAAACATACAATACAATACATTTAACACAATACATTCAACATAATATATTAAATGTTTCATTTGCTCTAGCATGAGACAACACAAATGCATACTAGAACCATCATATAATTCACTACTCAATGCACCATTCAATGCACATAACAAAAGGAGAAAATCATTGCTTCATTCACTGTTCCAGCATTCAATACAACATCATACTGTTTTTTATTCCCTTCAACTTTAAAATCTTCGGGAAAGCATTAAAAGAGGCAACATTCGGCGTGGTCATATCAATATTGTCTTAATGACAAATAACTTTGGCAGATGCAGTGTTGCTACAAATGTGGACATGAAACTTGTGATCAATGAAACGTTCTCATATGGGGATTCATGATGCAGGAGCATCAAGGCAGAGTCAGCAATGTGACAAGTTGGTCACATGTTGTGGCTTGGGAAGAGGTCTACCAGTCCTGATAAATTGAAGACTTTATTTTAAAGTATTTTGTTTAAATTTAATTTGGGCTAACACAACCATTGTAATCTGTAGGTTAGAAGAATAGTTATATTAGGATTAGTTAGGCATTTAGTTGAATAAACTATTCTGAAACTGAATAAAATTTTCTCAACCACATGGGGATTTTGGGGAAAGGCATAAAACATAACCAAATCGACCATTTTGGGGTTCTTCCTTCCATAGAAAAAAAGAGGGAACGAGAGGGAAATAGGTGTGAGATAGGGTTCAACAGAGAGTAGGAAAAAATGTAAAAACCATCCATCCCAGGGCTCAATTCTGTGTATTTTATTTATAAATAATTCCAAGTGTTTTGGACTGTGATCGAGCTCTCTATTTCAACCTGTTGGTTTTATTTCCCTATCGAAGTCAAGTATTGAATTTATGTGATTATATATGCGTATTGTATTTCTGTTAATGCATAGATAGATTGAGTGCGAGGATGCAGTTCCTATGAATTTCGCACAGGAAAAGCTAGGGCAGAGACCGAGGGATGAGTGACGAAGAAATCTAATCAGATTGCGGGCACAACGAGGCTGAGCGAGAAGATGAAGCTTCTGAGAACTTTGTATAGAGCAACCGAACAAAGAGTAGAACACTTAGAATAATTCTAAGTGAGGGACTAATGGTGAGGATAGACTCACAGTATCAAGGGCTTAAGGATAGACAATAGATATCAGTGTGGGAAGAAGGGGCGAGAAGAGCTGTGAGAAGGTTGAATGGATGGGAAATATTAGATCACAAATTTGAAAAGGAATGGATCAATAGTGGATAGCCAGACGTTATTTCGCACATCGCAGATAAAAGAAGATAAAGTTAAGTATTTTGAAAGTTAAAGACTTTAACTTGCGATGTGAAGTGGCATGGAGGAGAAGTTGCGCAGGCCGTTGGATCATCTAGAAAATCAACGACGAACATTGGACCATGACTTCGCACTTCACAAAATATAATGGATATCGTTTAAGTTTTCACATGAATGTTGTGATGCGATGCGAGGAGGAGGAAGGATACGATGCGACGAAGCAGCCATGTGTCAGCTTGGCACAAATGTGCACGTCGCAAGTTTTATGGTTTTTGTATTCGCAAAGAGTTTAAAAGTTGTGGGTAGGTGAATGCTGTGAGTTTTGATTGGTTGACAGTGTTGTGGGACCCTCCAGGTGAGAAACCCGCGTGTATACATTGGTATTGGGTTTTGGGTGTGGTTTGCATAAAATGATCCGCTATGGTCGTTTAGTGAAGCGTTGTTGATTTTCTGACATATTTGTATTTATTTAACTCTGAAATTGTAAATCCGCTGTGTAAAGGGATTTATGTGGGTCCTAACCCATGGTCCACGATTATAAGTTAATTTTCAGCTACGGCTGCATCAATTGATATCAAAGCAACAAGATCTGAGAGGCGGTGAGAAGGACTTTAAACTAAGAAAAGTTGAGAAATATTGCTTAGTGATTCTCATCTACTGAACCTTAAGAGGTAAGACTGTGGATTGAAGGCTTATGAAAAAAATATGAGAGCTACAAAAGCATGGGTGAAGAAGTAGCACATAAAATAAGGTAAGAATGTTTTATTTCAGTTTTATTTTGGATTATAGAACTGAAAAGTAAATGCTCACACTCAGAATAAGAGCATAAGAGTTTAATAGAGGTAGAAGAAGGAGTGAAAACATCTCAGCAAGAAGATTACATCCTTTAAGGGCAGTGATGAAGGAAGCTAGCAATGGTTTTCTAGGAGGAAGAAGAAGTGTGGTCAGAACCTAGTATTTTAGCTGAGTTTGAAATATAAGAGGACAGTAGTGTTCTCAAGTGCATATGAGTTGTGAGGGTAAGCCTAGAAGGAGCATAGAGGAGTGCTCAAGGAGGGTTCTAGATTGTGGACCAATACTTTCCAAAAGACCAAGCACAGAGGAAGTTTGGTGAGGTAAGTTTTAGCAGGAGGAATTGTTACTGCAGAGGCTAGTGCAACTCATAGAGGGTGAAAGAACTCAAGAAGATGACTATTAAAATTCATAACCAAAGGTTCAGGAGGCGACCACAAAGTGAATAAGGAAGATGCCAAGACAAATGGCATATGGAAGCATATTCAAAAAGATGATGAGCTTAGTGAAAATTAAGCACCTTCACTAAGTGGGGCCCGCAGACTATTTTTAGGTGTATGTCTATTTTTAGACATGGTGAGCATATTCTATAGTTAGCAGGAATCTATTTGTAGATGGTTGATAAAGTTGGAAAAATAGATGAGATTCTATTTTTAGAAGACTGGGCGAAGTCTATTTATAGATCGCTAATCTAAAAATAGATGGATGTCGATTATTATTAGCCCTTAATAATAATCTAACAATAAATACCAACTTATTCTCTTGGAGCACTTTATTTCAGTAAACAGATTTGGAAAATCAGTGTGCTAAAGGAATTACGCAATTCCTATGGTTTGATGGTGACTCATGCATGGAGGACTCTATTATAACTAAAGTGGCAAGTTGTGACAGAGTTGGAAGAGTAGTTATGTGAGCTATTATTTAGTTTAACTTAGTTAAGTGAGTTAAACTCAATTGTGCTAGTCGTATCTAGTTCTAACTGAATATACACTAGTGAGAGTTTAGTGAATTAATTATTTAATTAATTCACAACTAGAGACTCACTTGCAACTAAACAAATACAGTCGTTAGCTACTTGCATGTCAGTTCCAGTGGAGACCCAGTGGAGAGATAGGTGAAATGGTGAGATGGGCTATCTATTGTGACTATAGTGATGCATTCAATGAATCTATAACACATTGGAGATGCCAATGAGTATTGCACATTCAAGGCAAGGCCAATTCGAATTCATTCAGGGGTCTTCTTCAGCAGGGATTGCACAGTGGAGGCAGGCTGTCAGGAGGCAAGAAATTGGTGCATAGATATGCAAATTTCTGCATGACAGTGTGTAATGATTGTTGATTGTACTGAGAGTTTGATGTACTAATATTTGTATGATATTATTACATGATCCATTGATATACATAATATATGATAGTTTTTGTTTTTAGCTTTAAGCTTTCCCATTAAACAACTGTGTTTATGTGCAATTGATTTTGCTTCATATGTGTTTTGCAATTGGTGATTTAATTTCTGCAAAGAATTAAGTGGAAGGATTATGTATTTAACATAATTTAATTTGTTAGATCAGGGGATTCTAGTAATATACATGCATCTTGTATAATTTCTACATGCTATCAGAGTAGTGTTAATCACTGAAGATTGCAATCTTGAAGCGGTGCTGAGTTTTGTGATGGTGGACAATTCGAATTTGCTTCAGAAATTTCTTGGTGCAACAGTTGAGTATTCTTTGAAACGGCTTTCAATGGGTTGCAGTTAGAGTATGCCCTTGAGGGTAGCTCAAACTACATAGCCTGGAAGGACAGGATGGATGCGGTGCTTGAAGATAATGGTCTAAAGGGGTTCATCGATAGTGATGTTCCTAAGCCTACTTCTAGAGATGCTGCATTACTTGACGCGTGGATAAAGAAAGTAGCGAAGACAAGAATAATTATGTTGTAAGGTGTGAAGGACCATATTGTTTCAAGCCTTCATGATAAAGCCACTCTATTTTCAATGTGGAAGGCTTTGACATATCTTTTCCAAAGCAGCAGCGACCATAGGAAGTTGGCACTGTAAGATAAGCTCAGAAAAATAAAAATGGAGAAGGGCGACAGTATTCCAAAATATCTCACGAAGTTTGTCCAATGTAGGGATGAGCTGGGGAGTGTGGGACAGTTGCGGATGATGACTTGGTGAGCTTGGCTCTCCTTGGGCTACCGAAGAGTTGGCATAGTTATCAGGAATCTGTCAATGGACGAGAGAAACTGCTGGATTGGGAGTGACTTTGGTCAGATCTAGTGCAGGAGGAGATAAGGTAAAGTAACAGGGATGCCTCTTCATCGAAGAATGATGATGAAGAGAATTGTGCTTTGGCTGCCAAAGCAAGGAAAGGGAAGGGGAAGAAATCCCATCCAAAATCCGAGGCTAAAGGCAAGAAGCTGGATTTTTCCAAGGTGAAGTGTTTTCACTGTCACGAACATGGGCATCTCACCACTAACAGCCCACAGAAAAAGAAGAAAAAGAAGGTTGTTGGAGTTGCAGCAGGTGAGGCCCTTGCCTCACAATTTGAACTTGATTTCTCTTTGATCACATGCTTGGTTTCAAGCGCAATGGGATTGGTGTGGTATCTTGATAGTGGTGCTTCCTTCCACATGACGGGAGACAAGGAGTTGTTTAGTGACTTATAGGAGAAAGATCTCCAAATGCATATATATATATGGGTGATGATGGTAGATACAGTGCGACTATCATTGGAACCATTACCTTTTAGAGGGAGTCAAGTAAACCATTTTTGTTGAAATATGTTATGCATGTTCCAGGTCTGAAGAAAAACTTGGTCTCAGTTGCGATGTTGGAGGACAGAGGTTATGACATTGTTTTCAGCGAGGGAAAATATTTCCTAAGACATAAAAAAATGGGTCAAGCCAAGAGGATAGGGATTCTAGTTAATAATCTCTACAAGCTGGAGGTAGATGGTTGCGCTGCAATGATGGGAAAAGTAGAAGAAGTAGTGAGCCGGGATGAGGGCGAATTATGGCACAGGAGATTGGGCCATCTTCACCATGGCACCTTGAAGATTTTGCAGTATATTTCTACTGGACTTCCCAAGGGTACTCTTGTGCAGTCAGATCAGTGCAAGGGATGTACTATGGGTAAGTTTGTGAATACCACCTTTCATGAGAAGGAGAATCGTGCTTCGGTGATCCTGGAGAGAATTCACACAAACTTGTGTGGACCTTTCTCGGTTTCTTCAATAGAAAAACATAGGTATTATGTTATATTTGTTGATGAATATTTTGGTAGATGTTGGATCTTCTTCATGCAGAATAAGAGTGAAACATTATAAAATTTCTAATAGTTTAAAGAATTGGTAGAGAAGGAGTTGGGGAAGCAAGTGAAGGCTCTGCAGAGCGATTTTGGTGGTGAATATATCTCGAAAAAATTCAAAGACTTCTGTAGCAAAGAAGGAATTCGAGGAGAACTCATAGCGCCTCATAACCCATAGCAAAATGGGGTTGCAGAGAGGAAGAAAAAAATTATCATGGGTGATGCACGAGATATGCTGCATGAGCAGGGCCTATCAATGCACTTATGGGTGGAAGCATGCAACACTGTGGTTTATGTGAAAAACCGTTGTCCTCATAGATTACTTGGCATGAGTACACCTAAAGAAGCTTTTACTGGTAAGAAGCCTGATATTTCTCATTTGAAGATTTTTGTCTCATATGTTTACATTCATGTGACAAAGGACGCCAGGAAGAAGCTGGAGCCGACTCCAGAAGTTGGGATATTTGTGGGGTACACAGAAACACCCCATAATTATCATGTGTATTTTCCAAAAATTTAGATGACTATGGTGCGACGAGATATAAAATTCAATGAGGAGAAAGCCATGAAGTTGTCGCTTGAGAGGGAGCTACACTTGTACGCAGAGGAGGAACTTCTTGTTCCCAAATATGAGCCTCAAGATGTGGATTAGCCACAGGAGGAGGATCATGGAGTGGAGGAGTCCACTCACGTAGAGCCAAACATCAAAATAGGCAGAAGGCATACCACAGAAGCTGAGAGGCTGAAGCTTGATGCGGCACAGAATGTAGGAGTCCCTACATCACAACGCGAACAGAGACAATCACCTAACCGATTCATTGGATACATGGCTCTCATGAGCAAGTGTATCATGACAGAGCCATCTTCCTTTGAGGAAGCAGCGCAGGAGCCCACATGGGTAGATGTCATCATTAGGGGAATTTTGAGGTCTAAAATGGGCCTCCTAAGAAAAATGTACAAAAAAAATAAACTTTATAAGAACCAATATGATTCAATATGATGATGTCAACCATGGGGGATGATTGACCATTTTTTAAGTAAAAGGGTAAAAAGATTAAAAAATAATAAATAATAAAACTACTTTTTCAACTCATATTTTCAACTTATCTCCCAAAGTGTTTACTCAAATTTCGAGTGGGAGTACTCATTGGATGCAAAATTTAATTCCTCATCCAAGGATTACCCATGTTGTATATTTTCGATGGACCCTGCTACACGAAAAATGAGAAATACATCAAAAATGTGATTACAATCACGTTTTTCATGTATTTCTCATTTTCGTGTAGTAGGACCCATCGAAAGTATGCAACATGGGTACTCTTTGGATGAGGAATTAAATTTTGCATCCAACGAGTACTCCTACTCGAAATTCGAGTAAAATATTTGGGACATAAATTGAGAATATGAGTTGAAAAAATAGTTTTTTCAATTTTCCCTCTAAAATTTGATGATGCCATCAAATCTTGTTTTATTATTTCCACTATTATTTTATAATTTCCTTAGGAGGCCCATTTTAGACCTCAAAATTCCCCTAATGGGTGGAGGAGTATGACTCCATTGTCAGAAACAATGCTTGGGAGATTGTTTCAAGGCCGATTAGTAAATTAGTGGTAGGTTCAAGATGGATCTACAAGGTAAAGCAAGCTACTCATGGGAGCGTTGAGAAGTATAAGGCAAGATTTTTTTCCCAGGGCTTCTCACAGATCAAGGGGATTGATTATGAAGAAACCTTTGTACCTATCGCATGGTATTCTTCCATAAGGACCATCCTTGCTCTCTCAACGTAGATGGGTTGGCACAATCATCAGATGGATGTGAAGGCTGTGTTCCTTAATGGGATCATTGAGGAAGAAGTGTACATTGAGCAGCCCGAAGGATTTGAGATCTTCAGCAGCAAGTCGCATGTGTGCAAACTCAAAAGAGCGTTGTATGGGCTAAGGCAAGCACCTCATGCTTGATACACACGAATTGACAGCTATTTCACTGGACTTGGCTTCACCAAGAGTGAGGCAGATGCAAACCTATACCAAATTGTGGTGGAGGGTAAGATTTTAAACATTGTTCTTTATGTTGATGATTTAATACTAACGGGTGATGAGCATTTGATACACTCATGCAAGGAATATCTTACAAAGGAGTTTGAGATGAAGGATCTGGGCCTCCTTCATTATTTCCTTGGATTGGAAATATGGCAGCGAGAAGGTGAACTATTTGTGTATCAAGGAAAGTATTCTCAGGAGATACTTCGTAAGTTTTACATGCAGGACTGCAAGCCCATGGATACTCCTCTTCCAGGAAATTGGAGGAAAGAGGATGCTACATCGGTAGAGGTAGTGGATGCTACTGTCTATCGACAGTTGGTGGGTTCGCTCATGTATTTAGTTAATACAAGACCAGATATATGCTATGCGGTGAACCAGCTTAGTCAAGCGATGGTTAAGCCTACCAAGCTCTTTTGGAAGGTAGGAAAGCATGTCCTAAGATATCTCAGGGGCACATCTTAGTATGGATTATCGTACGAACAAATGGATGAGGTGAAGTTGCATGGCTTCACAGATGAAGATTAGGCAGGTAGCCCAACGGATAGAAAGAGCACATCAGGAGGGGTTTTCAGTATCGGATCTACAACATTTTCTTGGTACATCAGGAAACAAAGATATGTGGCACTCAGTTCAGCGGAAGCGGAATACATGGCAGCAAGTCAAGCTACATGTGAGGCTATCTGGATGAGGAAGATCTTGGTTGGTTTGTTCAGTTGTCATTTAGATGCTACAATGATACATTATGATAATCAGAGTTGCATTAAACTCTCGATTAATAATGTGTTTCATGATATATCTAAGCATACAGATATCCGATATCATCATATCAGAGATTGTGTGCATCAGAAGATCATGTTGCTTCAGTACATTCCTACGGAAGATCAGGATGTAGATATTCTAACGAAGGCACTCACCAAGATAAAATTTTAATACCATAGAGGCAAGATCGAGGTGAAGGATAATCCCTATCTTATTGAGAGGTAGTGTTGAGATTCAACAAGATGATGAGCTTAGTGAAAATTAAGCACCTTCACTAAGTGGGGCCCGCAGGCTATTTTTAGGTGTATGTCTATTTTTAGACATGGGGAGCATATTCTATAAGTAGCAGACATATATTTGTAGACGGTTGATTAAGTTGGAAAAATAAATGAGATTATATTTTTAGAATATTGGGCGAAGTCTATTTATAGATCACTAATCTAAAAATAGATGCATCACGATTATTATTAGCCCTTAATAATAATCTGACAATAAATATCAACTTATTCTCTTGGAGCACTTTATTTCAGTAAACAGATTTGGAAAATCAATGGGATGAAGGAATTATGCAATTCCTAGGGTTTGATGGTGACTCATGCATGGAGGACTCTATTATAACTGAAGTGGCAAGTTGTGATAGAGTTGGAAGAGTAGTTATGTGAGCTATTATTTAGTTTAACTCAGTTAAGTGAGTTAAACTCAGTTGTCGTAGTTGTATATAGTTATAACTGAAGATAAACTAGTGAGAGTTTAGTGAATTTATTATTTAATTAAATTCACAACTAGAGACTCACTTGCAACTAAACAAATACAGCAGTTAACTACTTGCATGTCAGTTCCAGTGGAGACCGAGGGGAGAGATAGGTGAAAGGGTGAGATGGACTATTTGTTGTGACTATAGTTATGCATTCAATGCATCTGATACACATTGGAGATGCCAATGATGATTGCGCAGTCAAGACAAGGCCAATTCGAATTCATTCAGGGATCTTCTTCAGCAGGGATTGTGCAGTGAAGGTAGGTTGTCAGGAGGCAAGAAATTGGTGCATAGATATGCAAATTTCTGTATGACAGTGTGTAATGATTGTTGATTCTACTGAGAGCTTGGTGTACCAAGATTTGTATGATATTATTACATGATCCATTGATATACATATATGATAGTTGGGGTTTTTATCTTTAAGCTTTCCCGTTAAACAACTGTGTTTATGTGCGATTGATTTTGCGTCATATGTGTTTTGCAAGTGGAAATTTAATTTTCGCAAAGAATTAAGTGGAAGGATTCTGTATTTAACATAAGTTAATTTGTTAGATCAGGGGAGTCCGGTAATATACATGCATCTTGTATAATTTCTACAAGATTGTGGACTAGTACTTGCCAAAAGACCAATCACAAAGGAATTTTGGTGAGGTAAGTTGTAGCAGGAGGAATTGTTACTGCAGCAGCTAGTGCAACTCATAGAGGGTGAAAGAACTCAAGAAGATGACTATTGAAAGTCATAGCAGAGGTTCAGGAGGCAACGACAAAGTGAAGAAAGAATATGCCAAGACAAATTGCATATGGAAGTAGATGACTAATGAAGAATATAAGAGAGAAATAGTTGAGATGATAACACATCTTGATTTGTTGATGGAGTTGCTACTGAGGAGTGATGAAGACCAGAAGTGTGGATGGATTATAAGGAAGAAATTGAAATGGCATGGGTTGCAGATGAAGAGGGAGCATAGCTTGAATGCTTAAGAATAATAATCATGACTCAAAGCAGCATAGTATGAAGGGAAAGTTCTTTCATATGAACTGGAACATAGATTATTTTTTTGAATAAAATGATAGTAATACTAACAGAAGGCCTATTGAAGAAATTGCAGGTATGAAGGATGAAGAAAAACCATTAGAAATTGTCATGAAAGATAGAGGGCAGCATGAATATGCAGTGATCATAACATATGATGAAGAAATGGAGTTCCTAAAAGATATGTCTAAATTCTCAAAAGAGATAGAGGAGTTATTTGCGCATGTGGTTACAGACATTAAAGAGAATGAAGAAGATAAAAGAGGTTTGTTGCAGTTCACAAAGTGGATCAGGATGATTCCACAAAGGGAAGAAGAAGAGATGACCACGGATGGTTATCTGAAAGATACAAAGAGGAGTCACAATCAGGAGAGAGGAGTCAGCAGAGATGCCAATAAAATACTAAGCATGGAAAAGCTTGGTGTGGTATCTACAGACAGGTTGATGGAGCCAGCTTGTATAGATGGATTGTTTGTAGTCCATGATGAACAAAGAGGAGTTCATGAAGGAAGAAGGCTATGGCTATTGATAGTCATAGTAAAGGTTCTAAGGTAAATTATGAAAGATCAAATAAGAATAAACTTGATAGAGAATTAGCTCAGATAAAAGTGCATCTAGAAGTGTTGAGAGAATTCATACAAGAGAGTATGGAACACCAAATGTATGATTGGGTTCTACGGAAGAAAAGAGTCAAGTGGAGTCAGTTACAGAGCAGGCTGAGATCTTATACAAGAATTCAACTAGAAGAAGAACTCAGAGGAGATGAGTTATAGCATAGGATGTGTGCTGAGGAAGAGGTTTACTAATGTGAACCTGAACAAGGGTCTATTCTTGGTGATAGTAGTAATGAGGATGAAGATAAAAGACCAACTGATGGTTTCATGGATCCTTGGAAGGATGAGAACCAACAGAAAGAGTTGATGTTTGAGTAAACAAGAGAGGCTATGGATCCTTATGGTTTTGAAACAAATGATTATTGTATGTTTGCAGATGAAATAGGTAAAGAAAGACAATTTTTTGATTTTGTCATAAAGAATGAATGGAGAGGACATAATCTAAATTATGTTCAAGAAGAAAATGAGACAGTTGAGCCTCATGTACATGCATATGCACAGCTAAGTGAAAGCAATTACTTCTAGCCTACTGTGAAAGCTAAAAACAAGGAGGACTTGGCTTATTATGATGACCAAGAACAGGAGGAGGTAAAATATGATATCAAGCATTCATATGTTATGCTTGAGAAAGCTGAAAAGAAGACTAGTGTAGACTTTCTGAGAAAGATTTGAATGTGTTTGCAGGTTATGTACAAGACAATCCATCTCTTGGAATTGTCTCAAGTAAAGCTGAAGTATATCTAGAAAAGTATAATGAGGAATAAAATTGTCAAGCAAGGTATGGTGAAGAGTGTCTTTCTGATGAAGGCCAAATTGAGTTGTTGTAGCAGAAGGAATTTATAAATGCCTTATTTAATGAAGGGAGTAACTTTAATGGAGATGAGGTAGTAATGCCTTGTGAGGTGAAATTTGTTCTTGATGAGGACAAAGAGGAATTTTCTTGCTTAAATAGTCAAAAAAAGATTGTTGGATGGACATTTAGGACTGTCATAGAAATAGAGAATCAAAATTTTATTCTGGATAAAGATGAGAAGCAGTCTCACAAAGAGGTTTTCTTAGTAACAAGGAAGAATAAAGCCATAAAGATGAAATTGAGGAAATTATGTCTCAAGCTAAAGGAGAGTCAGTCCTAGAAGTGGAAAAGACTTAATTGACTATTAGGACTAGTCAAGAAGCAAAAGGAAAACTATCGAGTGTTGTCAAGAAAGAGGGTTATGTTGAAACTATGGTACAACATACTGACAAGGTACTTGAAGGGAATCAAGTAATTAGTGAATGGCTGAGTTCCTTTCTAAAATCATTTGAGCAAGAGGAAGAGATTGCAGACAATAAGATGGAACTGTTTCAAAATATAGTTGAAACAGAGACCGATACTAGTTTCCAAAACTTAGTTATGTTAACTAGTATACATGAGAGATTGAATAAATATATCACTACAGCCAGAGAATTAAAAGGAAATTTACTTTTTAACAGTAAATTTGCAAACAAGGAAAAGAAGAAGGATTTTGCAGAGGAAGATATCCTCAGGGATATTCAGGAAGTTTGGGTGGAAGTAATATCCGGAGTAATATTTGCAGCAATATCTGGGATAGAGTGTAGTAGAATGTGTTGGCAGAGGACTGGAAATAAGATTAGATTACAGCAGAATATTGCATTGCAAGAAACCATAGATGAACTATGGGAGTTTATGAAAATACTGATGAAGAGTTGCAGCAAAATGAAGAAATCATTCCACTGTGGAATTATTTGGAAAATGAAGAACAGTGAAGATAGAGGCAGTAGAGCACTACAGTACAAAGTATGGAAGCCTGGAATATTGCAGCTAAAGAATGGTGAAGAAAATGCAGCTTATGAATAGCGGCAAAACAGAGTTTGGGATTCTAGAAGATCTAAGCATTGAAGACACATGACCAAGATGTCATGAATTATTTTACCTTGGGAGTCTAATGCAGGAGCATTAAAGCAAAGTCAGTAATGTGACAAGTTGGTCACATGTTGTGGCTTGGGAAGAAGACTAGCATTCCTAATAAATTGAAGACTTTATTTTAAAGTTTGTTTCTTTAAGTTAATTTGGGCTAACACAACCAGTGTAATCTGTAGGTTAGAAGAATAGTTAGATTAGGATTAGTTAGGCATTTAGTTTAATAAATTGTTCTGAAACTGAATAACGGTTTCTCAACCATATAGGGATTTTGGGGAAAAGCATAAAATAGAACCAAATTAACCATTTTGGGTTCTACCTTCCGTAGAGAAAAAGAGGGAATGAGAGGTAAATAGGTGTGAGAGAGGGTTGAACAAAGAGTAGGAACAAATTTAAAAACCAACCATCTCAGGGCTCAGTTCTGTATATTTTCTTTATAAATAAATTCCAAGTGTTTTTTACTATGATCAAGCTCTCTATTTCAACTTGTTTCCTGTCAAAGTTAATTATTGCATTTATGTGATTATATATGCATATTGTATTTTTGTTAATGCATAGACAGATTGAGGGTGAGGATGTTGTTCCTGTGAATTTCACACAGGCAAAGCTGGGGCAAAGACCGACGGATGAGTGATGAAGAAATATAATTGGATTGCAGGCATAGCGAGGTTAAGCGAGAAGATGAAGCTTCTGAGGACTTCGTATAGAGCAACCGAACAAAGAGTAGAACACTTAGAAGAATTCTAAGTGAGGGACCAATGGTGAGGATAGAATCGCGATGCTCAAGAGGGCTTGGGATGGATGAGGATGGTGTGGTAGGCAGAAGAGCCGTGAGAGGAGTGAATGGATTAGATGAATTACATTACACTGCAATTGGCAAAAAATTAGACATGGTATTAGCATTTAATAAATGTGATTTAATATATCGCTAAAACAGTCGCCCCATCTCCGACAATGTTTATATAAAAGAGTATGCATCTAGACACTTGAAAGTGTACGCATTGAGACGTTGTGAGAAATTGTGTATTGCACAGCCACATAGCTAATGATCATAACTACATTGAAATGCACTCCAAACGTCGCAAAGTAAGTTTAATGTCTAGTGTAAATACTTCTGACATTTGAGTACTCCGTCATAATAGTTTTTCGTCGATCGGTATAACGACACTTATATCTGCGCTCCTTCCCATAAAAATACCAAACTTATATGGGCCCGACATAAAAATTCGAAACTTATATGCGCGCTACATAAAAATGTTTCGTATTTGTCGCAATAGCTACGTTTGATATCACGCGCGCATTTGCTCTCTGCTCTTGCAGAACAGCATTTGCCCTCAGCATTCGCGCTCAGCTCTTGCAGAACAGCATTTTCCCTCAGCATTCGCCCTCAGCGTTCGCCCTCAGCTCTTGCAGAACAGCATTCGCCCTCAGCTCTTGCAAAATGGTAAGTTCTTACTGCATGCCCTTCCTCCTATAGTAGGGTTGACTCTATTTGGGTTTTTTGGTCAATTCCATTGGATTGTGTTAGGCTGTAGGGTTCTCTCTAGATGTCAAGAATCAAGATTCAATACCCTCTATTATCTTCATCACCCAATACAAGATTTAAATTCTTCCCAAAGAAATGCTTATTAATTTGGCAGCCATTATTTCTCCTTGCTTTAAAAACCCTACATTTAAATGAAAACAAGCATTGCATTTCAACTACAAAAATCTATTAGTGTTCAAATGTACATGTGTGCATCACTTGTGTAGGGTATTCCTTTTCCAATTTCACATTATCCAAGAATGTGTGCAATATAGTTCATATTTTTTGTGATTTAGATTATCTTGAAAAAGGAAAGGTAAATTATTTCCCATGGAAAAAGAAGGTTTTCCCTTTTGACTACTGGAAATGGTACAAAAAAGGTTCCATTTATACCCGAAACTCCTACGAAACAGGAACCAAATAAAGGCCATGTCCTCAATGGAAATCATTTGGCTTTGAAAATGGCCATTGCACCGTGTTGTTTTTTATATTACAGCACGATAGTTTCTTAGGTCATTTCTTGTTTCCTAAGGTTTTACAATAGTTTCTCCAAAGCTTCTTAGGCCCTTCAAGATCGTCTCCAACAATGCTATACCATCGGCTTCAACAATGTTGCTCCAAAAATATCCTCAAGCTCTTCACAACAAGTTTACTAGAAGTTGCTCCAACAATATATTCAATAAGGTCTTCATTGTCAACTCGTCTCTTGTTTGGGTGCCTTAATGTGCAATGACATGTTTCCAGGACTAAATTCAATGCAAGGCATATTTGAAAATCTAACTCTGTCATCCGGTTTCTTATTAGAAATTATTTCAGTTTTCATTTTGTGTTTTCAAGTTTTTAAATTTATAATTTTATTGCAATGTGGCAGACTGATGAGAGCAGTGCAGGAACAACCCAGAGACGAGATGATCATGGAAAGAGGCCAGCGGAAGAACATGTAAAGTGCCAGCATTGCTCTATCTTCAGGTATTTTATTTATTTACATAATTGAAATAATATTAATTTTGTTCAAATATGCAGACACCTAGCCATGGTACGCCTAATGATTCCCTCTTTGAGGAAGAGCTTTCTTCATCCCTATCTCCAGTGCTCTTGTTGCGAAAAAAGGCACGAAATGCAAGGTCGGAATTTAATACTTTGATAGACGCGCCTCAAACACCTGAAACAGAAGAGAAGATAAAACAACTTATGAGCCAGCTAGAAAGATATCAGGTAATAATAAAAATTCAAAAGGATATTTTTGTTGTTCTGCATGAGATGAATTGTGATAGTTTGATTTTTAATTTTTACATTGACTAAACTAACAAAAAGTTCTTTTGTATGTAGCGTTTTCTGGCATTTGCTGAACCCGGTGTTGGTGGTAGTGGGACACAAGGGCAAGATATTGCCCAACAACCCTCTCATACACCTTCTACTCCTTTAGGTGCCAGCCAAGAAACACACCCTGCCCAAGCAGACACCCAGCCAACCGTTGAACGTGTTGGCAATGATGAGGCTGATATGGCCAACTACATTATTGTGTTTCCTAGAGCTACACGTGTCAGCTCCATAGGGACCATTAATGGCACGTTGTTGGTGAACGATGAGGGTGTCCCTATAAAGCATGTACAACTCCCAGGTAAATTTTAATATTTTAACTATTTCATGTAATTTATCTAAAACATATTTATCATGATTTTTATTTTTAAATTAATGATAATATCTTTCTTTTTTTTTTGGTTTTATTCTGTGTAGGAAACAATGAGTTCTACAGGATTCTGGAGAGCCATGCGTTGGTAATTTTTGGCCCAACCATACGTACAGGGTGGAATTCCCAGAATTCCAACCTGAAAAAAGAACTTCTAGATTATCTAGAAGCCCTTTTTGGGGTCGGCACATTTGACAGAAAAGCGGTGGCTCAGGTAGTCGGCAAATATTTAAAATATACCAGGGACACCTATAGGATGCAATTGCAATTTAACCCTAGATATGAGCATCCTCTCGCAGTTCCAGAGAGTGAGTGGAGAGCACTCATCCATGACGGAAAAGAGAAAAGGGCAAAGAAAGAAGGAAAAATGCCAACTGGACCTGCAAGGTAAATTACAACTTTAATTCAATAGCTTTAATTTTCTCTATGTCTAAAATAAAAGTGTGCTACGTCATATATGACTTCAATATTTTGATGCTAGGTTTCCTGACACCTCGAAGGCAACCAAAGCTAAGATTGAAAAAAAGGGCCATCACAAGTTAGGCCAGGGCAACTACTTGAAATTAGCCGCAAGAATTGTAATTAAGTAGCTAAACATCTTATAATTAATTGTATCGCCTTCCAACGTTTTTGTAATCCTATCAAATATGATTAAAAATACACAATCATATGTAATGTAGGGTGATGACTTCGAAACAGAAACTACAGAGGAAGATAAAAATATCGCTTTCCATTTCGTCTATCAAGCTGTAGTTGAACGTCGCAGAAGCTTGGGGCAGGTCCCAAGATCCAGAATGCCTGATAAGGTAAAATATTAACCTTTCAATATGTTTGTTTTCGTCCATAAATTTAATGTCTAACAACTTTGTTTAAATCAGGGGAGCAACACTACCGACGAGGCAAATAACCCAGTTTTAGAGCCAGATGTAGATGATCCTCACGTGCAACTTGATCATTGTAGTGGGGACCAGGCCGACAATGCTACTATCAGTGAGGGCCGTGATGGTAATTAATTTCCACTTATAATTTTTCCTAATTATACCTTGATGGTTGTCCTTATAACGTTTTTTGTTTAAATGACAGAGAATGTTTCCCTTGAGGATCTTACCACCAGAGAGGAAGACAGGGCAACAGTCCCAACGGCGACAACTGGTGCACCAGGTAAATAATCTCATTACAATTTTTTTTATTAATATTACCGAACTAGTTCAATGATATTTAAAAACTGACAATTAAAATTTAATATTATCTATTTTTGTAGGCGATGCCCCGTCACTGGATGAGACCAGACATCGTGACTACGCAACTAGGTCAGCGGCGACAACTGGTGCACCGGGTAAATAATCTCATTGCAATTTTTTTTATTAATATTACCGAACTAGTTCAATGATATTTAAAAACTGACAATTAAAATTTAATATTATCTATTTTTGTAGGCGATGCCCCGTCACTGGATGAGACCGGACATCGTGACTATGCAACGAGGTCAGCGGCGACAACTGGTGCACCGGGTAAATAATCTCATTGCAATTTTTTTTATTAATATTACCGAACTAGTTCAATGATATTTAAAAAATGATAATTAAAATTTAATATTATTTGTTTTTGTAGAGTGCAAATCTTTGGATGAGACGGAACATCATTGACCTACGCCTTCGGTCAGTGATATTATTTGGTGCACCAGGTAAATAATCTCATTGTGATTTTTTTTATTAATATTACCGAATTAGTTCAATGATATTTAAAAACTGACAATTAAAATTCAATATTATTTGTTTTTGTAGGTGATGCACCGTCACTGGATGAGACCAGACACCGTGACTACGCAACTAGGTCAGCGGTGACAACTGGTGCACCAGGTAAATAATCTCATTGCAATTTTTTTTATTAATATTACCGAACTAGTTCAATGATATTTAAAAATTGACAATTAAAATTTAATATTATCTGTTTTTGTAGGTGATGCCCCGTCACTGGATGAGACCAGACATCGTGACTATGGTTATTGAATATTTTTTTATGCTCATGAAAGTAAAAAATGAAATATAGATTGGGTATTGGGGAATTGAGAGTGATGTGAGGGGGGGGGAGGGGCCATAAGAGCTTCCACCTTCACGTGGTTGGCCCTGCTTAGTAGAGAATAATTTATTGGAGCGATTTAATCTTGGAGCAAACCTCCCTCGATCCAGCGTAGCAACAAAAAAGTCATTGTTGACTTAGTTGCTACTCTTTCAGATTGTGGGACGCTTGTTCCAAGTTCATGTGACTCCAATAAATTGTTCTTGAAATGAAGAGGAGCTTATTCAAGTATGTTTTGACATTTTCAACATATGTTCTAACATTATCATAAGAATGCATCTTAGAGTAAAAAATACTACATCAATTACTTGTATTTATTGTATAGATAATGATGGATTTTGATTGACTTGGCAGTGCAGGTACAATCCTCTTGCATCATGAGCAATACAACTTGTCAACCAGGGTCATGTCCAGGATATTTTTTCTTGTGCGCTTGACCAGGTTCGTAATGTCACATTTTGTAAGTTCCTTTACAGTTCATAATTCAATATTAAGCTTTTTCATGATTATTATCTAGGTTTTTTGTATGTGTTTTTTCATCTATTTGATTGTAAGCAACTCTGCATGTTTCCTGTTGTTCACTATGATTTCTCCTATTACCACTCCCAGGATGAATCCGACTTTATTGTTACATAGGTTACTTTATTGTTACTATGATTTCTCCATTTACGATTTCATAGGTTACATCATGTAAAGTTGCCAATCTCAGGTTGGTGATGAGCTTTAGTTCTCCAGATTTGGGGCTTTTCTGATATTTTCTCCCTCATGTCATTCCTGCATCACCTCGTTGTTTGAGCATGCCAATTGTCTACTACTTGTACCAATTGGCACATGTCAATCTCTGAGTGGTGCCACATTTCACCTATTTTCAGTGAGAGTTTAGGGTTTCTCTAACATAGCTTCAGAAATCCGATTCAATGCCTGCTTGAATATCGTCACATAATACTCATGGTTTGGATTAATGAGCATGTTCTGAATGGTTGTTTGATTCATAAGAACCACTCATATAGTCATCTTGAGATATTTCGGAAGTTTTCTCGGGTTTCCTTTTTCACCGTTTCTAGTGGGTGGGATGGTGTGGGGTGATCCATCAATACTGGTGCTCTTGTAGTAGGGAATTTGTTTTTGGGGATATAAAGGAGCATTTAATGTAGATATCCCATTGGATGCATTCATATATGGGCACGAGAGGTCAAGAATTTAAATTAAAAATATGCAACCTCTAGCATGGCAACCTGAAGGCCGCGAGAGACACTGGTTAAAGATTGTTTTGTGGTGGCCTTAATATAGTCGTGATTTCTTTCTATTATCTTAATGAAAATATATAGTCCGGTCTCATTAAAATGAGGATTTTGGTTGTATTTCTCTTTGGTTGTTTCTCTCTTAATGCTCCAGAAGTTGCCAAAAGTTGCGATAGTTGTTTAGTTTTCCTGTTACAACTTAAAAGTGGTTTTTATCAATGGAAGTCATGTTTTTTAAGGTTCATACTAATATGAATATCTTGTAATTCTATATTCAGGATAAGAGAAGATGGCCTCTGCTTTGGGAAGCATGACAACAATTGCCACATCTACCTCATTGGGTAACAATGGAAAGGGGAAGAAGTTGGGTGCAATGTTTGATAATTATGGCAGACAATTGTCTTCTCTTTCAGTTTTTTCATCCATTTCCTTTAATCGCTCAAGCAAAAGAGGGACTCTGAGATTACGCGATAGAGAGAAGGTAGTTAATACAAGAGCTATGGAAAAGGAGTTGTACTTCAACAAGGATGGCTCAGTGACAAAAAAATTGCAGGTCAGAGAAAAAATTATGTTTAAAGGAAGGTCACCCGCACGTGAAACTTCACTGCGGTGGATCTTTCCTTGTCCACTTATATTCGATTTTAATGTGTTATTTTAATTTTTCATGGAGGGTTGTTTTGGCATATGGTCTGGCATTCAATTGCACACTTACTGAAAGCATTGTCAATTTGTCTTGCAGGCGGTGTGAACAAACTTGCCGATCTTGTTGGAGTCACCCTTGGGGCGAAGGGAAAAATGTTGTCTTGGAGAGCAAGCATGGTTCTCCGAAAATAGTTAATGATGGTGTGACAGTAGCTAAGGAGGTAATTTGCAGATGTGTGCTCTGGTTTTCTTTTTAACGTTGTATTAGTTCCCCCTCTTAAATGTCTTAGATTTGGTAGGCATAATTTGAAAACTCAAAGGTGAAAGGAAACATATTTGTTACCCAGTGGTCTAATTGGCCTATGGACTAGCCACATTAGAGTAATGCATAAAGCTTTTCACAACAATAAAAGGAAAGGGTTATGGCTGAGTCAAATTTTATTGTTATTGACAGTGTAATGAAATGTATCTCAATGCTATGGTTTTGGCCTTTTTATTGGTTGAATTAGAGGACCCAGTTGAAAATATTAGGGCCAAGTTGGTAAGGCAAGCTGCGACAAAGAAAAATGATTTAGCTGGGGATGGAACCACAACATCTGTTGTTCTTGCGCATGTTGGAATATTGAAAAATTCCAGAACAATGAATGGAAAATAAATCTCCCTTCCTCTAACACAGAGAAAATAAAAATTTCTTTGACACGAGACAAAGTTTCAATACTTTGAAAACAAACTTCTATTCCTCTCAACAACTTCAAAAAAATCTATTACACTACTGATCGAGAGAGGATTACAAAATTGAGGATCGCCATAAAAACGCTAAAGGTATAAAACTAACTCACTAATTGCCTGCAACAACATATCAGTTTCTTAAAACACTGTTTTTCACTTCTCACAATCGCTTCACACTTAAAAAGTTAAACTTCAGCTTTTCACTTTTTATGACATCATTGCAGTAATAAAAAATTTAGCATCGCCTATAAAAATCACTCAAGCTTTTTTGTCCTTTTTATTTTTATATGTCAGAATATATAAAACATATTATAATAAACCCTCTTTTTAAAAAAATAAAATTAAAACTAAATTCTATGGCCCACCTTTCATTTCGCATATGATATATATATAGCATATGTTTAAAACATATGTATATATTAAAAGCATACATAAAATTAAATTATCAAAACATTAAAGAACCCTTTCCGTCAGACTTCATAAGTCTGAATAGATTGAATTTCAAACCAAATTCGCGTTCCAAAATGGGATGCTGACGTCTGCCTAATTTGTAACATGAATTCTCAATCCAATGTGCCTTATAAAAAATTCGGGTCCGGTTTTCAGGTTTTCAGATTCCCTTCAATTTCATGTGATCCAATATTAATGCTCCACGTGTCCTCCTTTTGAATTTACAAAACTGGGGGGTAAATTTCTGTTTGTTTAATTTCTGGTTGGTGATTTGCGTTAATGCTGGTTGTTTTGTTTAAATACAATCCTGTATAGAAATATGGTTGCGGCCGTCTACAAAAAAAACTTGCAGGAATTTTAAATGCTGAATTAAATTTCTGGATTATGTGGAAGTTCAAATAGTGACATAATCCCTTCCCCGCAACTAATTTATAAGATAGTGGAAAGTATGGTGAGAGGAAAATGGTGGGATTTACAATCAACCATATTCACTTTGAAAACAATGGGGAATTAAGAGACCATTATACCTAACAAGTCCTTATAAATATTGAAGTCGAGGCACAAATACATGACAACAACCTTTATATGAGAATTATTTTATTTGAGTAAGGGAATAGTAGTTGTAACTTAAGGTTGCAACAATGGTTCCATAAAACAATTACTTGTATCCGACTGCAGTAACTATGGATTAAAGTTGCAACAACTGTGGCTTGAGGTTGCAGAAGTTGTGACTTGGGGATGCAACATTTGCGACTTAGAATAAAACACATTATATATATATATAAAGAGATTATTATACCTGAAAAATACTTGTTAATATTGAAGTTGAGGCATCGATACACGGTAACAATCTTTATACGGGAATTATTTTATTTGAATAAGGGAACAATAGCTATAACTTAAGGTTGTAACAATGGTTCCATAGAACATTTGCTTGTATCTATTTGCAGTAACTATGCGTTAAAGTTGCGCCAACTATGGCTTGAGGTTGTAGGAGTTGTGGCTTGGGGATACAATATCCGCGACTTAGAATAAAAAATATTATATATGAAAGAAAGTATATATATTAAGAGATCATTATACGTAACAAGTCCTTGTAAATATTGAAGTTTACGCATAGAGACACGACAACAACCTTTATACGGGAATTATTTTATTTGAGTAATGGAAAAACAACAGTAACTTAAGGTTGCAAAAATGGTTACATAAAACTATTGCTTGTATCTAGTTGTAGTAATTGGGTGTTAAAGTTACAGTAGCTATGCCTATGACTTAGAATAAAACAAATTATATATAAAATAATATATAATATATATATATATATATATATATATATATAGAGAGAGAGAGAGAGAGAGAGAGAGAGAGAGAGAGATTAGAAAATATATTACAACAATATTTATTTAACTAGTATGTTAAAAAAATAAAATTTACCCGGTCGCAGGTGTGGGGGCATCTGGAAAGGTATGGATACCAATCCATTTAGAATATACATGGCATCAACACCCAAATTCGTGATTAGTTTTTGAATATGGAAGATGAAAAACAAGAGATACATGCCTAAACAAATTAAGAAATGCTACTATTTTGATCACTCACACATTTACATATGCTATTGTCTACACACCTTCTATTGGTGGACGATGTTATCCTATTTCTTGCAGGATATAGTAGATAGGACTAGTATGTGAAGACTCATTAGAGCTCTAAAATCATTTTGGGTTTCATTTGGAATATAAGCAAACCTACTCAAGTCTACCATCACTTTCAATGATTTGGAAGATATGTTAGAAAAAACAATCACCCAAGTGCACCCATTTCAAATACTTGGGATTTATGTTAAGATTAATGACTATAGGTATGGAGATTGGTTCTTTCCATATCAAAAAGTGGGAAAAATAATCACAATATGGTTATCCTTGGGTGGCACATTAACCTTAGTAGTGTCCATACCAGGATATTGGCATTTCCTAGCTTATATTCTTGTTGGTATCTTGGGAAATATTAGAAAAAAATGCTTTCATTTTATCTAGAAGGAAAGGAAAAGCAAAGGAGGCATCCCTATAGTAAAATGGAAATGGATTTCCAAGCCAAAAATCACATGATTCATTGGATACTAAAGAATATTCATCATTTTTTGAAAGCATTATTTTCCAAGAGTCTTTGGAGAATCATAAAACATTTAGGCTTGTGGCAGGATGTAATAAAATCAAAGTAAATAGGAAAATTTTCATATAAGGATAAATTTTACAAAAGTTCCAACAGTTCTTCCCACCATTTATCTTCTGGTATTCTGGTCCGTTGAAGTTTTCTCAATGTTTCATCAGCCTCAGTATATCTGAAAAAGGTAGGCTGAATTGGAAACAAATTCTTTACTTCATGCTCAAGATAAAATAAATTTTCCAATATGTCATGAAGATTTTTTCCTGTTGGCAATGTTGCTTCTGATGTACTGGTTGAAGAATTGGCCTGATTTTCAGCATACTTGTCCAATTTTTTCAACATAGCTTTCAAGGTCCATTAGTTTATCCTCTGAAACTATAGGACTGAGCAATCCTTTTTTCAACAAAATATCAAATCTTTCTCTGAAGGCAATGATTTCTTCTTGCATATCTGAGCACCTTCGTTCTAGATTATGCATAAGGGTTCTCTTAGTAAAAACTCTTTTTATTTCCAAAATTGTTCCGGTCCTGTCCTGAATACCAAGTTCTGCAAGTTGGTGTCTGGTTTGAGTGTTTAGAAACTGTATGAGTTGATTGGCTTCCTCAAGCCTATTTCCCAATTCTTCTCTTGTACTTTGAACTTCTTCTATAGCCAATTTGACTAAATCATTCTATTCATACATAATCTGAATTGAAGACCAGACATCCTTTATTGATTGGATAATGTTGTCCTAAAGAATTTCATTTATTTCCTTTAAAGGTTTCTCCAATGTGAGATCATTTTCCAATGCTTTAACCAATTTTTCTAATCTTTTGACCTCTCTTGTTTTATCAGCAACACTCATTTTTGAGAGATCATATCTTTGTTCTAAATTAATAAGTTGTAACTTTGTGTGCTGGAGTTCTGTTACTTGAAGTTTCAATTCATTCATTGACTTTATTAATTCTTCAGAACTCAAATTGGAAGTATTTACCTGTGATAGCTCTGTTGGCTGACATGTTGTGGATGTACCTGTACCTGTAATTGCCTCTGTTGTTGATGCTAGAATAGTAGACTACTTGTTCTTTAATGCCTGTTCAAGCTCTTTTTCTGTTTCATTTAGTTTCTCATTCAGTTTCAAAATCAAGTCCATCATTTCTTCTTCAGAATTTTTCTTTATCATCTCTTCAGTTTGTGGATGTCTTGAAGCTGGCAATTTCAACTGCTTTCTCAAAGCTACAATATCATCATCTTTTTTCTTGATTAGGGCCTCTATACCTTTGGAATCTTTAGGATTGTGACCCAATCCAATGATTATTTCCTCCAATGTCTTTATCCCGTTGTCTTTGGCCTGAGAAGAGGCTTTTTCAAGCTGCAATTGTGCATTAGTGTTCTCCAAAGAATCCTACAACTTCTGAGTTGCCATTGCTTTATCGGTCAGAGTAGAATAGATCATTTCACCAGTCTGCTTATGTAACTCAATCTGATCTAAAGGATGAATATCCTTTTCTAAGACTTCAAAATTTTTTCTAATATAATCTGCAGCTGTTTGAGGCTGCTGCACTTTTGGTTTGAAGTGACTCATTATCATTTTGCCTTGCTGAATGTCATAAGCTGACATCAATCTTTCTTGATTCTTAGGAGCCATCTTCAAATACTGATTGTAAACCTAGAGTCTTAGTGGATCATTCCTGGCTTTTATATTGATAAAGGTTTTCTTTATATCTCCTGCATCTTTAACTGGTGGTTTGAAAGAAGATATTTCAACACTCTGTTTCTGTTGCAGCATTTTCTCTGTAAAGTAGTGGATGCCCCACTGACTGTACCTGTTTGTTGACTATCCAAATATTCTCTCTAGCTATCAGGAATTTCCTGAACAAAATCTACTTCTGGAAGAGGATTTAATTTTTTTCTTTTAGCATGAGGCTGTTCTGAAGATCCACCAACAAGGGTAGCAACTTTAGCATCTCTCTTCTTGCCTTTTTCTATATTGATAGGAGTTTGTAAAATTGAAATTTCTGGCTCATTGATCTGAATAGGAGGAATTTGTACTTGACCCTATTCTTTAGAAGTCTCAAGTTGCTCTGTCATTGTGAATTTCTCAAATACTTGTATGTCAAGCTCCTTTTATTTTCCTTTAGATTGTACTGTGGCCAATGCACTGATCTCCTGTAAATTTTGCTGAGAAGTCCCTGCAGAAGAAGGACCAATACCTGGTATCTGCACCTGTCCAAAAGAGTCTAGGTCAAGTATTTTCTCAAGGTCTTTCATTAAATTTTCAACATTGACCTGCTCACTATCCTGTTCTACCAATGTTCCTTCCATCCATTCATCCATATTGGCATATTGTTCAATTTCTGGAATTTTGTGATGAATGTATGGTGATAGTTTATTTTTCATTCTTCTATCACAGATAAAGCTATTTGGGTCATAAGGCACCCAGTAAAAACTTTTTTGTAATCTAAGATATTCTTCTAAGATTCTTTCTGCTTCCTTTCCAGCATCTCTAGAGTTACAAACAAAGGGACCTAATTGACTTTTGATCCTGAGTTGAGCCTTTTTCTTTGCATTGCAGAAATGAACTATATCTGAGTTAATCATCTGCCTGAAATAATCTAGTGCAAAGAGTCTCATGGGGACATATTTGGGCAACTTGAATGGGCACAATTCACATCCATATATTCTGATCTCAGTGTGATTTTGATACAAGTACCATTCACCTACCCTATATTGTTTTGAGAGCTGTAGAATTTTCTTGATTTCATTATTGACTCTAGGAGGGGAAACTCTTGTTAACAAAGTGGTTGCAGGGTGTACAAATAGGTCAATAAACTCATTATAGGAGTAAGGAGAATCAGAGGAATTATGGGTGATGGCAAACCAAAATATCACAGACCTAGGATTTCCTTTGGCATCAAGTTTCTGAACATGGAAAGGGAAACTTTCTGATTGGTAATAAATCATGAGATGATATATAACAGAAGAATATTTGAACACTTTTTCATTCTCAAATATCATGAACTGATCATGGATTTTATCCGCAATGTAGGATGCAAAATCATACTTGACAGCAGGGGACTGTCTAGGGGTAAATATAGACAATAATACTAGGGTTAATTGATCAACATATTCACTAGTATTGAAACCCATGATAAAGGATATCATATTCAGAATAAGCCTGCCCACATCAGTGAAAAAAGTATAACCATAGGGGGGAGGGCCTTTGGGCTGATGCTATGGTAACATGAAGGTTTGACAAATGCGATTTAACTCTTCATGGGACAAATTGGCATACTTTTCAAGTAATTCTCCCATGGACAGGGGAGTGAGGGCTTGACCAGGTTGAAATTGCAGCATTTCATTTATTGACTGAGTAGTGATTGGGAAAAGGATGTTCTGACTCAGGGACAAAACTGCTCTTTGATTGGGGTCATAGTTTGCATGGCAGTAATGAATTAACTCAAGAAAAATATGGACTGAGGGGAGAAGATACATGGGGAGATTGGATTCCCATAATCCAATAATATCAGAACCGTTTATAAAGTTATCTCTGCAGCGGCAAAAGGTTCGAAGAGGATTATCACTAAGAACAAGGTCTTTAATTTGAAAATCTCTATCTGCTAGGGGCAGATAGTCTAAATCTCTGTGAGGGGCATTCAAAGGTGCGACGTTCAGAGCCACTGGAACCTCCATTTCTGGTTCTTGTGGATTCAGAAATGAATTTCAAGTTTTTGTGAAGAACAAACACAATTACAAGTTTTGGGAATGCAATTTACAATTTTGGGGATTGAACAAGACCAAATTGAACTCTGTTTCTGTCTTTCGTGCGGAATTTAAAACAAAAGCTAGGATTTCACAGAGTTTTAACGGGAATTGGGGTAAATACCTGTTTTTTGGGAGATGAACAGTGATTAAATAGGTACAGGCTATGGCGTACGAACTCTGGATTACTGGTATGCAATTGTCTTCAGCAAAATACAGTTGATGGCGCTTGACAGTTTGTTTTTGAAATTCTCTGCATGAGACTTTGGTTGTTCACAGAATAATGAAAATGACGCGGGAAAAATTGTTTTATTCACAAAGTCCAAAGGGTGACGGGGTTTTATTTATTTATTTAATGGATGACGTCAGCAGGTACGGAGGATGAATCACGGGAGGCAAGCGGTAAGCGGTTTCCATCGCACCGCTTTTGGGGAAAAGTGGTTTTGGGTGGAGGGCGAGCGATTCCATAGAATGATTGACGCGTGGCATGGCACTGTTTGAAAACCGCCGGGCCATCGTGCGTTATTGTTCGGACGTGGATGGCTAGCGATATCATTAATAACCGTTGATCTCAGATGGGTTGATCGAACGACGATGGGGACGTGGAAGTGACGGGGATTTAATATGGAGGGCTCGACGCAATTAAACATTAATTAATCTCATCGGGGGGAATCTGATTGGTGGAGTTAATTAATCGTGAGGATTAATCAATTTGTTTATAAAAATGCAGGAAAGTGGTCGGGAAATGATTTAACCAAGGTTAGCGGTTAAGGGAGGTATTGGGGATTTTACAAAGGGTTTATAGTTTTAACCTTGGGAAAGGGAGTCGGGGGATTAAAATACACAGGGGAAGAATTATTTTTGTATTAAAACACGTAATAAAACATGTTTTAATTATTTTTCAATATACTTTTATTATATGATAATTAAATCAGATTAATCTAATTACCATAGGGGGCGGAATTTAATATTACGATATATTTAGCCAAAGGGGGCATAAAGTGGGTTTTTTATTTAAACATGTGGGAATAAATAACTTTGTCTAAAATTTATTAATGGGTTTTTGGGGATATTATATAAAAATGAGTTATATATAATAGGAGAAGGTTATTTTGTAAGGATTTAATACATAAAATCAATGTTAATATGACAAGGGGACAATGTAAACTCAAAATACATTAATATAACTAAGAAAGTGAAGATTTAAAAGAAAATTGCATTATAATCACTTCATCACTTAGACTTGGAATAAAATGTGATTTTGAGGGTTTTTTTATGAAATAATGCATAATTTTCCTAAGTAAAATGGGATTTTACTTAGGAAAAGATGTTTAGAAATGAGTGAATGTTATGAAGAATGACTTCAAGTACTTAGGTTTTTCCAATTATTGGGCCGAGGGTCTGGTCCCTCCAAAAGTCAAGGAAATGCCTTGAGCCCCTCTAATTTTCAAATACCTTAGTACTTAGGGGAAATTAGTGAAATCTTTAGGGGAAGATGAGAAGGGAAGTTAATAACTTTGACTTTGCTTTGCTTTGAATTTCTTCCAGTATAGTGTCTGCCTTTGCACTTTGTGATGAAAGTAAATATTAATACATTTAGAGTCATTGTCCATCACATGCAATTCTGCAACATCATCTACCTACCCTACCTACTTTACTCTACCATTTTTTCTTCTTTATTAGGGTGCACTTAGACTGGCAAACCCTTATCACACTTTCTTTTTTTTTACATGTAGAAATCTATCTAAGTCTAACCTTATTACATCCAAGGGCTCAGATTAAGCTATTGAGCTCCTTTTATTTACTCTACCTATCTACTTATCTGCCAAGATTAAATAGTTTGGTCAGATTTTATTCTCTATCTCTAAAACATGAAATTGAAAGATGAAATAACCAAGCTTAAACTGTTTGACTATTCATAAATTGTGACATAGGATACAAGTTGCACACAATTTTATTTATTACATAAGAGAAAAAAGTAGTGGCATTTAGACTTGCACACTTTCCTTGGCCTTTATTTTGGTGGGGTTCATTTTCTTTTACTTTTTTGGCCATTTTTATTCTTTTTACCCTTTGATTTTTCTTTTAGGGTATACCCTCTTTACATTTTTAAATTTTTTTTATTTTTTGATATTATGGAAAATCTTTGCAACAAGAAAAGGTATGAACATACTACATAGCCCATCAAGTCAATCATGAAATATGACACCTATTGGTATAGGAGTCTAACACTGGCTCCACTTGGGGATGGCTTTTCCTGGTGAAAAGTCAAGAACAGCAGGTCAGTTGTCCTCATCCATTGACCTTTGTGAACTTGTAAATGTCTTCTGTCTTCTGCAAACTGAAATCTAATCTGAAACTAAAACAACACACAAAATTTTTCAAACCAACTTAATGAAAAACTAGCTGAAAATTGAAAACTAAAAAAAAAATGCTCAAAATTCTGAGCTTATTGGCACTCATCTACCTACTCAATCTACTAAAAATCTTATTGAATCAGGTAATACAAAAATGCCAATGAAGCCAATCAAGTAGCTATAACAATAAATGGATAACTTGATTTCTTGTGATCAAAATTGGAAGTATATTATGATCATGTGCCTTTATAATAAATGATATGATGTGTAAAGGCCACTTTTGATGTATTTTATCCTTATAGAGAAAACATGTTTGCAGATTTGGGCTAAAATATTCTCCATATAATCTGATATAGGATCAATAAAAGTATGATGTATGTTATTTACTTCTAGGCCTTCAATGATTGGTTGCTCAGTTGTATTCTGAATATTAAGCCTTGAAACTATTTCTTTTGTCTTGTGTTTGAAAGAATAATCATCCTCAATATGCAAGTCAAAAGATAGTACAATTTCCTCTTGCTTAGGAGAAGGAAGATTTTCAAAGAATTCTTTAGGATTTCGGAAATTGTATGACCGAATTTGAGAATGCAAAAGTTTAATTTCATTTTCATAATTTTCAGAAATTATCTCAAGAACACATATTTTCAGTTTGGGAGAATATTTTCTTGATTTCAAAAGAAGAAATAAAGCTCTTAAAAAATCCTCATCAAGCTGAAGTTCTAATATCTCATCCCTCAAAATAGCTAGTGATCGTTTTGTGAAATTATCATAATTATCATCATACTGATCATGTAAGTCTAAAAAATCTTCTAAGAACCTTGATTTTCTTAGGAATAGGTCATTTTGTAATAGCTTGCATCTTTTGAGGCTCCAAATTCACTCCTTCCTTTAA